>VKOC01015259.1:0-51877 GCA_009364415.1 Spea multiplicata | reverse complement strand
ACCGATTCTACTGACAAGTATATTAACTCTGCTGTGACCAAGAGTATTTTGCCATTTTTTTTTGCAATTTTAATTTTACATTTGTTTAACCATGATTTCACTTTTGTGTAGAGGGATGTGCGGACAATATATATATAATTTTTTTTCCCCGGTAACAACTGTTTTGCTCATTCTCCGGAAGGAGGAACTTTGTTCATGTGTACTAGTGCTTGAAATATGCGTGATCAGCCAGTAGAAGGGTCGTGCCTACAGTATTTGGCACCCAGGGGGGATCCTGGATGTGGAAAACCCCCACCAGCCTCCACACAAATAAAATTGATGGCAAGAATATTTATTTCTCAAATTTGTAAACTGTATGCCAGCTGGAAAAATAGAAAATTGAGAAAATAAATTAACTTACTTAGTTTAAGTAAATAACATTGACTAAACGGATATGGTACAGTGGAACTCTCATCACTATACACTAAGCTAGACATTGACGTGGTAGGCCTCTGTCCTCAAAGCAGCCTGCCGGCACCACCTCTGCCCCCAAAGCAAATGTATAGTGGCGTAAGCTTTCAGGACCTCAGAGGTCTCCTCTTTAGATGGAATAATAACCAAAAGCCAGTTATCAGCAAGCTGAATACACACCCTATTAACAGCATTAGTTTGAGGAGGGCAGTGCTCTATTACATACCAAAAAAGCAGACGTTTTATGCTTTCCACAAAATGTTGATTTCTGAACAAATACTTTCACCCTGAAGGTTTTTCGAAATCAATTGATTATTTTAATACAATGATTAAGTGTAATATAATTTAACAAAGAATGCTTGGCATTTAGCTTAACATGCTCTTGGGGTAAATGCTTTTAATACATAGCCATATAAGGATTTATCTGAACTAGACTTTTTCCCACATAGTTACAAGTTAAGAAACCTGATGAAAGGTTATTTAAGCTTATGTTAGAATCCTATAGGTTAAAAAAGTCACACACTTTTAGTAAGCATCCACAACATTGTTACATTACAAAAAGTTGAACAAAATAAGGTTCATATACACAGGCGCAGTGTTTTACTTCATACAATACATATTTTCAAAGGGTATGTCTAAAACAAACCAATATATTATGTATAGGGGGTCCTACTTCATTTCATTTTAATTTTGCCAGTGGTTGCCTCCTAGCATAGCCTTAGCAGCAGAGTTGGATCTCTGTATACATGCACCTACAGCACAGATATATAGGGGTTGAAGTCACGTGTTCCTTATGCATTTTCCTGTAGCAATAACACAAAAAAACGTTAAGGCACACAGTACTTCGGGGGGAAAAAAAAAAAACCATGATCCACACAAAACAAATACTATCTCGCCACAATATTTATCTTTTCTAGAGAACAGCATTATTTAAAATCCTCAAAACTTTGGCCAATATCCAATTATTGTTATCTGTGTTTATTCAACTGCCAATTTATAAAAATAACTTAAACATAATCTGAACTAGATACTCACTAAAAAAAAACTCACTTGTTGAGAGAAACATACAATATATGCATTTATGTACATATCTGTTTGGATGTTCAAGCATCTCCCATTTTCCTATCTATGTTTGTCAGTACTTCCACTGGTGTCTCTACTGATCAGAGAACATTAGTCTACCTGGAAGGTTGCAGGGGTCTCTAATAACGCCCTGCTCCGTAATCACACTTACTGTGATCAGGGATACTGTCCTGCAGAGCTCTGCTTTGTGATCAGCTACAGTGAGAATATGAAATATATATATATTAATATAAGTAATAATTAAAAAGGACCTGTTATATCACCATAAAATCATCCACGCTACAATCTTGTTACAAGAAAAAAAAAGTAGTAAACGTTTGAGATATATATATACAAAAAGTTTAGATTAATTTCCTTTTTTTATTATTCTATTTTTCACTTACTTTTTATATTAGTACTAGGAATATCGTTTAAAATATCTTTTATATATAATGTGTGTTGGTACTTTAAACCTAAAAACGATAATTTGGGCTATTTCAGGGTAAGTATATACACATGAATTTCTTTCCACTCAAGTTTTACCTCCCCATATGTGGCAAATAACTTGACAGAATTAAGTTTTAAGGCAGAGGAAGGACATTTCTTTAGGAACATTAGAACACATTAAGAGCATGGTCACACCAAGAGAACAGCGGATAATGCCACTGAAAACAATTTAAGTTTGGAGTCACACACAACTATATTTCTTTGTGGCTGCCTTTTTTTTTTTTTTACACATCAATAGAAAATATCATCCCTGCACCAGTCCAAAGATATTTAAACCAATAAAATGTCATCAAAGAATGTTACACAAAGATAACACAGATTTGGTCACATTTTTCTTTAAATTACGTGTGCACTCAACCAAACAGATGGACAGCAAAATGACAGGAGGCCATTGGGATTTATGGGAGGAGACTTTGCATTTCCTTGACTTCACAATGTACTATGAAGGTCCATTCCCAATAAACTTCTGCTGTCAGAAGAGCTTGGCTACCTCTATAAAGTATAGTTAAATCAGTGATAGTCTCCACTTAAATGATGCATTATACAGGGCAAGCACAGCCCTTCTTGCAGGAGGAACTTTGCAAATTGGATGCCACAAGAAATTTAAAGGGACCACATATGCATTAAGGTGCATATGATAGCCAGAAAGGAACATTACTACTTTGCTGTACAACAGAAAAAACAACGCTTAGTCCTATATCCCTAGAGTAACAAACACACACCTGAATGTGTTTGTGAAATAATGGCTGCTGGGCCACAGCATCTCTACACATTTAGCAGACTTTATTTGTGTTTACTGCAGAATCCCAGCTAGAAGTGAGAAACAGAAGTGTATGTGCTTAAAATACCTCTGCACATCTGCACACCTACTCAGCACTTCTTTCTGACTAATGTCTGAGTGCAACCGGCTGTAAAAGACAGAGAGAGACCAGGGAACCAAACATAGCATGCTTCACTGAATCATTTACAGGGCTTTCCCATACCATACTTTCAAAAACCTTCATGATAGCTCGCCTTTAGTTACACTTTTTTGATGTGGAACAGGGTTTTTTTTAATCTACATTATGTGTATTGCAGGAGACTAGAACATTTTGAAAATTTCAGGCAAGGATATTTGGGTTCTCGCTGACTTAGAATGGCCTGGCCTGAAAGCGCAGCATTTAAAGTATAAGGCTCTCACAAACAACCTGCACTTTGGTGAATATGTGAGTTATTTGGGAAATGTAATCATGCAACAGGTCTAGTCAGTCAAATTAAGCTTTGATATGACTGAGCAGTAAATTTTAGTGAATAGACCCCAATAAGTTTATAGGGATAGGCATTGTGGAAGGGCATCCAAAAGCTTAGCACAGTTTGTAATCTTAAACAAATGTAAAAAAAATAAGCACCAGTAATTTTACTGTAGTAAATCTGTGCATTCAGTCTATGTTAATTGATGAGAGTAAGATACACTTTTTAGGTAGATGATTACATATTCATAAAGATAAGCATAACCTTTAGAATTCTCTACATTGTACTTCAATTTTTGGAGAGCAAGCATTCATTTTATAATTGTCTACATGTATTCATACAGTATAATTAAATGATTTTTTTTAATTTAAAATATACAATTACATTGATTTACAACTAAAATATAATGTAGTTTGTACACAATGTACAAAAGCAGCACTTAAATGCACACAATATGATTATAGGTCAAAGAATGCATAGTATGTATATAATGTAACAATACAGGTACATCACTTTGAAGGTCCCAAACTACACTTTAATAGGACACTGGTCAAATAAAATGTGCAATATTTACAACCAGCCAGGATTACAACAAGCTATGTGTTATACTACTAAAACTTACCAAAACAAATATTTAAAACCAAAATACCAAGAGCACAAACAATACACATACAGATTTGTTCCTTATGTAAATAGGGAAATAGTTGGGGATAAACCATGTGCACAGACTTGGTGTTACCTTCTACAACCAAAGTGACCACTGAAGAGCACACAAAGGAACACATATTTATTAATTCACAGTAAAAAAAAATCACAGTATAATATTGTCCCCAAATATTCCAACCCCACCTAAACAAAAACAATCTTGTATTCAATGGTCTATCATTGACTACAGCAAAGTACACAAATACTTGCATACTACAACATTTTGATTTGGTTTCCAACTCATTATCCCTTATAAGAAGTTTTGTGGTTTTTTCTCCTATATCCTGGCTTTTATATGTGCATACAACACAAACATAGCACAATGCTAATCAAAATGATCACAATGAACTTTGTTAACTGTGTTTTAAACTGCATCTACAAACACCAGGATGTAAAATAGGACATAAAAGGTGGGATGTTTTAGTTAGTATTGTTGCGCAGATAATACTTTTATAATATGAACAAAAGTTATTGAAGGATTAACGTTATATTTACTTGAAACTATGTGTATACGCAAGTCATTAACATTTCACCTCATTTCCAATTTTTAAAAATGCTGCAAAGCTAAATTCATGTAGGTACTAGTCTACCTAACACTGGAAGATACAAATACATGTGTCTAATGGAGGTGATACAGTTTTGGTCCTCAGATGAATTATACTTTTTTGTGAGCCACAGATCTGTTGTTGCCATTGTGCTAAAAGATGCTGTGATCAGCTTTCCAATGACAGAACCTAAAGGTGGGGGATGGCATTAACATGCAGCAGTCAGATCTCAGTATGCAGCGTAATCTAGATATCAGGGCAGGACTTTGCATATTAATCCTAAATCTGTTCCCATCATGGGTACCTTAATCCATAACAAAAGCACAGAAAAAAAATAAAGTATGTGAAGCCAGAATACAAAACCACACAATCCCCTGATCACTGAAAAAAAAAGTTACTCTGTGCATTCCACAGCATAATATGCATATCCATATGCATAACCATGTCACATCACAAATGCCTGGTCCACTTTCCTCATCTATCTGTATATAAATCAAAAAGTAAACATGTGGATTTATTATTTTTTTTTAAAAAGGCAGTTTACAAAAAAAATAGAGGTTTAACACTCAAATATTCATTGAACTGTTTTAGTTGTCCTTCTGCATTTTAATGAATTAGGATAAAGAACATATCCTGAGTGATACAATGGTCCACAACATGACAAGACAGCTGTCAGCCCCAATAAAGAGTAAGGTGATAGAAAACATTAGCAGATGGACATGGCTTCTGAGTAACTGCACTGATGATCTAATACAATTCTAGAAATGCCAGAAGGATGTTGTTCTACTTTAGCTGCATAGCATATAACCTGATTTGTTAGCATACTTTGCGCAGAAAATACCAGACTAAACTATTGCTAAAATACCAACATCACCGGTATTTTCTGGGGAATAAATATGAATCTGACCTCGCTGCCAATTCATCTTTTTACCTAAAGTTGAAATGGTGCCCAACACCCTTGGCACTCAAGAAAAGTCTTAGTTAAGCCACTAAGATTGACACTGGGTTAAATCAGCATTTAAACTTTTAAAAATACAGTGGTTGACAAAACTGAGTTAACAGGCAGGGTGTATTGGGGTAGAAACACACAATTACCAGTCATAGCCCAGCATCTGGATGTAACTAGAGCCAGAAGGTAATTCCTATATTGAGAGGTCATCCCTGAAAGGTCTGCTGTTTGAGGGGATGTCTCATTTCCAGGACTTGGTCACTTTGGGTATACAGGAAAGATCTCTGGTGATGCGGCTCGTGAAACTCGTCACACCCCACAGTAACCCCAACAGGACAACATATGTCATGGGGAGCTCCCACCTGCAGCGAGTTATTAACTCAGCGTGTGCATTTTAGTGAGATCCTCTGATAACGCTCTGAGCAATGCTGACATGACCATAGGCTGCTATGTTAATACAGCGTCAGCTATAAACGCAGCCGGTCTCTGTAACATTAGACCTGCTTAGCTGTAAATGCTCCACATCTCACCTCCAGATGTATCTGTCGCTGAGGATGGATGCACCAGGTGGGCCTGGGGTGCAGCAGAGAACGAGGTGCCCTCACACTATGGCTGTAGAGCAGCGGATCCCAGTAATCGGTTTTCGGTATTCACCGGACCGCACAGTTAAATTCTGTAAATCAGTGCTACAATAGGCTTACTCGGAGACCGCTCACGTTCTGGCGTGCCGGTCAGGTGCAGACTGTTTCTGTCAGCCCGAGCTCGGTGTATCCGCTGTCCGGTGATGCGCACTCTCCAGCCGATCACACGCAACACCTCTCTCACACCTCCTCCCGCCAGAGGCGCGCGCAGGGCACCGTCCAATAGGCCTGCAGGTCTCTCCAATGCTCACCCTGCCCACTGCTCGTGCACGGTCCAGCTGACAATAGCCCAGTGAAAGCAGGATTTGATGGCTCCTCCCATCTTGGTATTACGTCACTGCGCTGCAGTGGGTGACATGTCGGTGAGGTGCTTCACGTTTGCCGCACGAGAGGAAAACCCCTGCTGAGACGGAGATATTAAGGGGCCCTAATATGTATTTCGTACCCCTATAACATAAGTGGTGTTATTTCCATGACACTATAATTTGTGGGAGAAGCCTATATTTAACGTGTATATATATAATGGCTCAGCATTTCCTTAAATCTCTCACTAAATACAGCGGACGGTATGCGATTTTGAGTACCGACAAGTCTGTTTTACTTGCTTTTTGCCGGTTTAAGTTTATACATTTAACCCCGCTAACGTTACTGTTAAATAGCACTACAATGAGGTCTGTGAGTGAAAACAAACGTAAATACCGACATTTATAATCGCAGCTTTCAGGACAAGCTGCATACGTTTATATCCCTTATTAACAGACCTGACTGTACAAAGCAGGTTTTTACAACACGCTTGTTGGGGTCTGCACAGCAAAAGATCCAACACAATACAGGCATGATGGGCAGTCTGCACAGTTACTGTATTCTTCCATACATTACTTAATAGATTCAAGAACCTTAGTCTTTAGTTACAAGTATGTTTAGCATTCATAAAGTAGAAGACATTAAAGAGATAAATAAAATGAGAGCCTTGTTTATAATAAGATGTGGGAATACCAGGCTAATGTTCTGGCGCTTCTAGGGCATTCTAGTCTAATCATAGCGAATGGCTGTGGACCCATTCAAAGAGAAATACTGATCCCAGACTAAGGTGTTACGTATCGAGCTTTGCATCAGTCTATGGCCGCCTCTTACATTTTCAACCCCACGTAACAATGGCTGATTAAAATTTTTGTACCCTTCGTGACAATTGCTTTTTTTAACATTTCTGCGGTCCTCGTGTTTAGCTCTAATTTTCTTCTTTCCCATTTACTGAACCCACACAATTTGTTGTTTTTTTTTCAGGACAAGGAGTATCTTTTGTTTGTATCAAAAAAAAAACTTTTACTTGAAAAATCTTTTATAAGCTAATGAAAAAAACTGTTTAATAGATTCTACTATTTGTCCTGAGTTTAGAAATACCCTATGTTTTTTTTTTCTGCAAGTTATAGGCAATTAGTAAAAGTAGCCTTTTTCTATTCCAAAACCATTTTTCTAAATCCGGTTATTCTACCCCTATGTGCCATTTGGTCCATCTTTGAAGTCGTCCAATGCAATTTACTCCATCAAACCATATATGTTTAAAAACTAGACACCACAAGATATTTCATATGCTAGTATTTTAACTATTTGTGGTAGTCACATTTTACTTCAGGTATGGATTTACAGCTCCTGGAATATGTCACTGTCAAACACCACCCCAATATGTGTTCAGCAACATCTGAGTACAGTGATACTTTGCCTAGCTGTTTAGGGGCAAAAGTGCCACATTTGGGGCATGCACATTGAAGTTCTACAAGGTGATCCTGTACCCATGCCCTGTTTGGTACATCTTTGTGCCGGTTTAATGTGCCCAATAAAACCATATATTTTTGCAAAACTAGACACCGTAGGGCCGCAGGCCACTTTATCAGAAATGATAGAAATGAGAGAAAAAATGGCCTTTAATAAGACATGCAGATTGAAATAAAGTAAATGACAGAAAATCATTTACAATGCCTCTCACTGATTTCTGGGCCTAGAAAGTTTTGTCCTCTGACCCGACTACAAATTCAGGAGGGCATTTTATCTCTGGATACGTAAGAATTAAATAGTTCTATTTATCCTAGGGATGCACCAAAATGAAAATTGTGGATTGAAGCCGAAACAGAAAATGACCCCTCATCTTTAAAAATAAAATAAATAATAAAAAAAACAACACTCTTAATAAAAGTAACACACCAAAATTGTACAAACAAATTAAATAACAATTTATATATATATATATATATATATATATGATTGTTAACAGCACACACAAATTCCAGCATGTACTGGTTGCCTGGTATTGTCTGGTATTGTATTTATTGTCCAATTTTGGTGTGTTACTTACTTTTAATAAAAGTGTGGTGTCACACCAAAATTGGAAATACAATAATATATATTAATAATTACTAACAGCAATCACACTCCTATCATGCCCAGGCATACCAAAGTTCCAGCATGTACTGACTGATTTGTCATGATAGGAGTGTGATCGTTAACAGCAATCACACTCCTATCATGCCTAGGCAACCAGTAAATGCAGCGCAAGAAGGAAGGGAGCGGAATCATGTGATGTGACATAAATTCATGAGCCTCCACTAGGTTCCGCTTTCTCTGTACGGTACAAAAGACACTGCTGTGCGAGCAACTGGGACCTTGCGATTCTGCGATCCTGGTTGCCCTGCCTGCAAGGTCCGACGGGCCGCATTTGTGCAGAGGGGCACAGTCATGCTGGAAAAGAAAAGGGCCTTCACCACACTGGTACCACAAAGTTTGAAGCATACAATTATGTAAAATGTCTTTGTATGCAGTAGCAATAACATTGCCCTTCACTGGAACTAAAGGGCCTAACCCAAGCCCTGAAAACCGTCCACAGACCATTATCCCTCCTCCACCAAACTTTATAGTAGGCACTATGCATTCTAGTAGGTATCACTTGGCATTTCGCATAGTGATTTTTGACTTGTGTACAACTTCTCAGCCATGGTAAGCCTTTATCCAATGCACAATGCTTGTGCTGATGTTGCTTCTAGAGGCAGTTTTGACCTTGGTAAGTTATCCTACAGAGAACAGGCAATTTTTTACATGCTACGTACTTCAGAACTTGACAGCCCCGCTATGTGAGTGTTCATGGTTTATTTCTTTGTGGCTGAGCTTTTGTTACAGATGTAGCAGGGCAGAAATTTCACAAACTGGCTTGTGACAAAGGTGGGATTTTTTTTCTTTTTCAAATAGAGATTTATTGAGTTTTTTCATGTGAAAGAAATCGGTAGGCAGGGGAGTAAGGGAATGGGGAAAAGGGAGGGACAGGATGGGGAGGGAGAAACATGACAGGAACAGCAATCCCCGTCGCAGCGGGGTATATTAAATCCGACAATAATCAGTACAGAATAAAGCTCGAAAAGCAAAATAAGTTACAGAGCAGTACAATAACGAAGGCGGGCAACACAACACCCCGTACCAGGGATAGTGGAGCATCAGTGCCGCAAAAGGGGCCAGTTGTAACACTGGTAGTTTGCCCATGTGCGGTGTGAGAGGTATCGCAAATCCTCCGGCAACAATGCGTGTACACAGTACCACCAAACGGTCAATCGGGGCCGAAAGGCGGGGGGGGGGCAGGGAAGACAGAAACACAAGGAGGGGAGGGGAGAAATACCGGAACAGGGGGCGATAATCAGGGAAAAAAGAGGAAGACAGAAGAGAGAGACTAAGGAAGAGAAAGAAAAAAAAGTAAAAAAAAAAAAAAAGGGGGAAGGTGAAAACATCCCACACGGCAGATGGGACCATGGCAGCCCGATCAACACCGCAGCCTGCCTCTCAGCGACCAAGAAGACCCCGCACCTCTGTGCTCTCCACATAGGACAGCCAATAGAACCAAATTTTCCCATACTGTTCCTGTCGATCTGCAGACGCCATAGCCAATTCCTCCAACGCTCTAATCTGTTCCACCTTTAAAATCCATTCCTGGAAAAAGTGGGGGGGGAGAGGACTTTTCCAATGCAGCGGGATCAATGATTTTGCAGCATTCAGGAGATGAGGTATGATTGACTTCTTATAACCCGAAACCGAACTAGCAGTGTGGTGCAAAAGGAACGTTTCAGGTAAAAATCAGTGAATTTTGGCAGGATCGCATGGATTTGTTCCCAGAATGGCGCTATCCTCGGGCACTCCCACCACAAATGTAGGAAGGTTCCCACAGCGGCCCCGCATCTCCAACACGTATCGGGCAGGTCAGGGAAAATGTTATGGAGAACCTCAGGAGTCTGATACCAACACGACAGAAACTTATAGGAAAGTTCCTGAAGTTTTGTGCTACGGGAGAATTTATGGGTGAGATTTTTTTGATTGGGTGACTAAAGTAATTGATCAAGGTGGTGCAGTAGACATTGCGTATCTGGATTTCAGTAAGGCCTTTGACACGGTCCCACATAGAAGACTTTTAAATAAACTGCAATCTCTGGGTTTAGATCCCAATGTTGTTGAATGGATTAAGGAGTGGCTGAGTGACAGAAAACAGAGGGTTGTAGTCAATGGCGTATATTCAGAACAAGTTCTTGTTACCAGTGGGATACCTCAGGGATCTGTACTTGGACCCATTCTCTTTAATATTTTCATTAGTGATATTGCAGATGGTGTTGATGGAAAGGTATGTTTATTTGCTGACGACACAAAAATTTGCAACAGGGTTGATGTTCCTGGAGGAAGAAGCCAAATGGTAAACGATCTAGGTAAGCTGGAAAAATGGTCAGAGCTATGGCAATTGGCATTTAACGTGGATAAATGCAAAGTAATGCACCTGGGGCATAAAAATCCAAGGGCAGAGTATAGAATATTTGGTACTGTCCTAACCTCAACGTGTGAGGAAAGGGATTTAGGGGTAATTATTTCTGAGGATTTAAAGGTAGGTAGACAATGCAGTAGAGCAGCAGGTAATGCGAGCAGAATGCTTGGTTGTATAGGGAGAGGTATTAGCAGTAGGAAGAGGGAAGTGCTCATGCCGCTGTACAGATCACTGGTGAGACCTCACTTGGAGTATTGTGTACAGTACTGGAGACCGTATCTCCAGAAGGATATAGATATGTTGGAGAAAGTGCAGAGAAGGGCTACTAAAATGGTTTATGGATTACAAAATAAACCTTACCAGGACAGGTTAAAGGATCTTAACCTATATAGCCTGGAAAAAAGACGGGACAGGGGGATATGATAGAAACATTTAAATACTTAAAGGGAATCAACAAAGTTAAGGAAGAAAGTTTATTTAAAAGAAGAAATAAAACCGCAACAAGAGGACACAAGCATAAACTAGAGGGCAAAGCTTTAATGGTAACATCAGAAAATATTACTTTACGGAAAGGGTAGTGGACGCATGGAATAGCCTCCCAGTGGAAGTGGTAGATGTTAATACAGTAAAGTCATTTAAGCAAGCATGGGATAGGCATAATGCCAAGCTAGATATAGGATAAGGGCAAGTACTAAAGGAGAGTACTCAGAGGTTGGGCAGACTGGATGGGCCTTCTGGCTCTTATCTGCCGTCACTTTCTATGTCTATGTCTATGTAGTCGGTCTCCTTTTTTGAGCTATAACAAATTCCACTCTTCTGGGAAGGCTTTCCACAAGATTTTGGAGTGTTTCTGTGAGAATTTTGCCCATTCATCTAATCGAGTGTTTGTGAGGTCAGGCACTGATATTGGATAAGAAGGCCTGGCTCGCAATCTCTGTTCCAGTTCATTGCAAAGGTTTACAATGGGGTTAAGATCAGGGGCCAGTCAAGTTCTTCCACACCAAACTCTTCCAACCATGTTTTGTATATGTGTGTGCATATGTATGTGTACATGTGTGCATGCGTGTATGTATATTTACAAGGAATGGGCAGAAGAGACGTTAAAAAGAGCATAAAAATGTAAAAGGCAGACAACCAAGTTAAAAGAAAAAAAAGAGAAAAAAGATAGAAAAATGTGAGGAAAATATGTCAGCAGATGAGATGGAAAAAAAATTGGGCAAAAGAAACTGTCAGAAAAAAACAGAAGGTAAAAAGACCACAAAGGGTAGGCAGGGAAAGCAGGGAAAAACAGGTTGTAAATGTCAGGAAATCCAGACCTATATACTAGACTTGGGCGGCGGCCAACTCCTGTTCATCTTCGTGTTTGTAGGGGAAAATATCTTCGTATTCCGCGAATATTCCTGTCTTCTGTTCGGGCGAATATTCGTGTGTTTTCTTTGTTTTTTCCGGTTTCTTTAGAAGAGGTTAATACGGGGTTAACGTGGTACGGACTACGCAGTAGCTTTGGCGCCAGGAGTTTAAATGTCCGTATGAGCAACTCTATTGATCGCCTGCAGGGGCCTCCTCTGCCATCAACCAATGAAGTACATCTGTACTTCATTGGTTGATGGCAGATGAGCCCCTGTTGGCGACCAATATGGTCGCTCGCACAGACCTTTAAAAACTTTTCCCAGCAACTTGGCCGGCAGAGACCACTAGTCTCCCTGCTACAACAGTTAAAAGTCCGTACGAACGACCACCAAAGTGTGGAGATAAGGTAGGCTAGATGGGGAAGGGACCAGGGAGATTAGTAGACGAAGACGAAGATTGTTCATGTTGTGTGTATTCGTGTACGTTTTACCGCCGCTATCTTCGCTTCTTCGTTTCTTTGGAACGAACATAAAAGCGCACTCTTCACGTTTGTTTTCATGTTCGCCCAAAGACGAATGCACAAGTCTACTATATACTTTCTCCAGGGCTCAAAATTCCTTAATCCAGGTTTATAATCCAGGTTTAACAGTATTTTGTATCATATTGTAACTCAGGGCTAGCTTCAATGAAAATGATTATAATTCCTTCTATGATTTATGAGTACTCAAGTTGAGCTTTTTAGCCATCCTTCTAGTTAAACACACCGTTGAAAAAGAATTTGTTTGCATCCATGTCACTTATTATGTGTTTTACATGTTTAATAAATTTTCTTCAAGAGGTTAAAAGATCATTAAATATGCAGTGCACTAAATGTAGCAAAATATGAGCAAAATAAAATACACTTATGTCACCATAGACATGCCTAAGACTAAGACATACACAGAGAGACACAAGGTATGTCATGTTTTGATTCCTTGCCTATGATTATATAGATTTCCTCATTTGTATATGTTCGCTGCAAAGGAATAAAAATGTACATCTCTCCCAATTTACATAAATTGAGGAACTCAATGGTAGGGGGCCTGGAGTGGTTAAGACATGGACCCTCCTGTCTATTCAACCATTCAGAGCCAGCCTTTACATGAGTTCAGGTGGGTCTTTGGCACCCAACCAGCTCTTTGACAGGGGCATAAATTGCATGGTATGTTTTACCGTGGAGAAAGAAAAGTATTTCTGCACCTCTCTTTCTCTGTGAATCAATCTGAATTAGTGCATTTCCGCACTAGGGAGGCCAGGTTCACAGAAAAGCGGAAGAAAAAAGAACACAGAGAGAAGAGAACAAAGAAACAAGACAGAAGAACAAGAAGAACAATAAGCATAGCTGCAGGAAATGAGACGGGGACACAGATGCAGTCAGTGTAGAAGGTAGGAAGACATTGACAGAGTGTGAATAGGAGTGTGGGAGTGTGAATGATAGCGTGAAAGAGTGTGACAGCAGGGCTATCATCAGAAATGTGGCAAAGACAGGCTGTTTGGTGTACTGACAAGCTTTTGTGGGGCAAAGATGGCACATACAAGTTGTTTGTGTGTACCAACAAACTTGGGACATAGATGACACAGGCAAAGATGGAAGAGTATGCGGACAAAGATGGCACAGATAAGCACCTTACCTTATTTGCTGCATTTTTCAACTTTCTTGCAGCTGCATGAGACTAACAACACCTCTGTCAGCAAAGACTCCTCCTCAAGTCCCCTATAATTGGTGGTTCTGTAGTATCGGGATCATGAACCCAGCAGAGCTCCTGCCAAGCGTTTGTTTTTTTAGATAAAATAAAAGGAGACTTTGTCTCCCTGAGTAGACCCAGCAGGACAACTGGACCCTTTACAGCTGTAATAGTTATTTCTCCCTGATGGCAGCTGTGTGTGAGAAAGCATGAGAGAGGTAATTTATTGATCATGATATAGCATAATGAATGTGAGCGTGGTTTTTGTGGTGGCAGTGTTTCATCCTTGGACCCAAGCAGCACAATGTCTTGGGCTAGTCCTTCACCTCATCTTTACAGAATCAAAAAACAAAATATGTTTCTTATGTTCTGTGATATTGCACATATGTAGCCAAAACAGGCACAACAAGAGCCTTGTTAAACATTGTAGGTTAATCAAAATGTTATAAAGATTGTGCCATTGTTTAAAAATGTTAGCGCTATGTTACATTTTAAACATAGTTTACATTGGTTTTTTTATTAGTGTTAAAATCTGTATCTGTATCAGAGGCCTTTAAATCTGTAATATGCATATAATGCTACTTTATTTTCTCGCCATTTATTAGTTGAGTCTACTAAGTAACTAGTCGAGTTAATTCAAGTTTCAGCAAATTGAATGAAATGTTGCGTGCCTGAAACTCTCAACATTTGGACTCCATTCCAGTCTAGAATCCTTTTCAAAAGAATGAGCTCCATTGATGTTGAGGGGCAGGCTGGTCTGGGGAGGCAATTGCCCCTGGGGCCCGGATAGTCAGGAACACAGCATAATATGATGGGACAGAAACTGCCAGCCATCCCCTTTTCATGACCAGTGAAGATACAATGCAGGGATGGGCAATGGTTTATTATTGCATTATTAACCCAACCACCCACTTAAAGTTGGTGGGTAAAGGGGTACAATGGGATGGAGGGAAACATAAATACTGTGTCTCTTGATATTGTGTTCAACTATTTTATCCATATGTAACAGAGAAATAGTGGCCTGCAAGGGGTTTCTGTTAAATCCTTTATGTAATCCAACTTGCCACTTGAGACCCGAGTTAAAATTTCAAGGGGCACTAGTTGACCGATGATGTATGCCAGGCGTGTCCAAGTTTTTTCTGCAGTGGGCCACTTCATCAGAAATGTACTTGTGCGTGGGCCGCACTCATTTTTCACTGAGAGAAAATATGGCCTTTTAGTTTTATAATGCATATTAATACAGGGTTAATTTGGTGATGAAAAAAGCAGTGGAAAAATTTTTTTTGATCAATTTTTATATGTCATTCTATCGATACTGAATTACATAAACAGTAAAACAAAGTCAGTCTACAAACCATTTACAACAAGTTTAGCCAAATACAACTGCACAAGGCTGGAGCACACTGTTGGTGCAAGCTAGATTAAAGCACACACCAGGACAGGCTCTGCCACACCGACAGCCAAACACACAAACAGGACAGGCTCTACCGCACTGAAGCATAAAACAAAAAAAATCTACACTGCTTTGTCATTAACTGCCCCTTTTGTATTTTTCCCCCTTGTGTATTGATGCCCCAGCCCGGCAGAATTGATTAATGTGCCCCCCCCCACAAGCTTGTCTATTGCCCCGTTTGCTTTTATTTGATTTATGTGATGCCCCAGCAAATCTTTTCCCTTGTGTATTGATGCCCCCACCCTTTTTGTATTGGCTAATGTGATGCCCAACTAACCACTTGTCTATTGATGCCCCCACTTCCATGTGTATTACCCCAGCCCCCTCTATTGATTTTGTAATGCCACAACCCAGCCACCCCCCTTTTGTATTATTTAATTCCCCCCTTGAATATAAGTCCACTTTCCTATAACCCCTATTACTTACATTTTTTGTGGGTGTTTTTCCCCAATGTCCTCTGATGTGACAATCCTCTCCTTTTCAGGAGGAACTCTTCTTCTTCTTAAAAAGTCTGCCGGCCCACGGACCTACCTGCTCACCGGGAAATCTCCCACAGGCCGCACGTTGGACACCCCTGATGTATACTAGAATACTAGAATACTGGCCATCCCATTGTGATAGATAAAATTTAAATATTATTTTTTTCATAGAAGAATGTTGTTCTGTTTAAAATCATATCTATTTTGCAAATATATATATATATATATATATATATATATATATAATATATATATATATATATATATGTAGAATTATAATTCTTGTTTTTTTTTCCAATCAGACAGCAAGTACATTATTATGATGTAAATTACAATGGCTGAAACCTGCAGCCTTTCCATGATGTCAATTGTACATTCCTCTCATGATCTGTCACAGTTACATACAAAAATTGAATGTTATATGTTCAAATAAGGACAATTTATATCTATAACAATTTTACCTACATATGCAATGTTAATTGGGATTATAAATAAATGCTTATTGTGTTTGTACCGATCTTGTTTTTTTCTGTCCCTAACCTTCATTAAGACCTTACAGCTGCTCAATTAAAATGGGTAATAACAAGTTGGAAAATGGTAATATTGTATGTTAATTGTAAATCATTAAAAACAACACTTGTTCTGACATATGACTGGATGAGCACAGAGGTGGCAATGCTTAAGTATTTCTTCACTGCTGCATGTATAATTATGTGCTAAAAAAATACATTATTTCTTGTAGGTCTTATTAAAAAAGTGTTCCATATCGTCCTTACCTAATATTGCAATTTAATTGAAGAAATGTGACATAAGAAGGAAGTATGTAATTTAACCCCTTAAGGACCAGGCTGTTTTTTATATATATTTTTTGTACCATTTGTGACCAAGGTTGTTTTAACACTTTTGCAGTGCTCGTGTTTAGCTGTAATTTTCTTCTGTCTCATTAAGTGTACCCACACAAGTTATATATTTTTTTTTCAGAAAAAGAAGGAATATATTCAGATATAACTTTTTCATCATATTATTTTAATTTCCTATTAAAAAATAATAAAATGTGGTGAAAAATTGAAATAAAGCACTTTTTCTCACTTTTGTTTGAAAAATCTTTTACTCATCAACAAAAGATAATGAAAAAAATAATGAAAAAAAATGAGTTTAGAAATACCCTATGTTTTTATGTTTGTTTTGCTTTTTTGCAAGTTGTAAGGCAATAATTAGCATTTTGCTATTTCAAAACCTTTTTTTCAAAATCTGGTCATTCTGCCCCAATGTGCTATTTGGGAGATCTTTGAATTGGATGTAATTCACCTCATCAACTCATATTTTTTTTTTTGAAAACTAGACACCCCAAGGTATTTCAGAGTATTTGTACCCTTTTAATTCTACTACCACCATTAGTCAAACTTTTTGGTAGTAATTTATTTTGTGTTTTATTTCACACAAATCAGAATTCAGCTATACATTTACAGCTCCTGGTATATATCAATGCCAAAAACACCTCAATATGTGTTAAGCAACATCTCCTGAGTATAGTGATACTTGTTAGGTTATTTGGGGGCTAAAAGGCTACATTTGAGACACACACAATTCAGGTTTTCAACTAGGAGTTCACATGTTAGACAAGAACAATACAATAATTTGTGTGTTAAAACAGATTGTGTTTGTTCATTATTGTAACTTAGATGAAGATTATATCATATTTTAAGACAAATTTCTACATAAATGTACAGGACAATGATTCAAAGCACACAAGTAAGCTCACCTCTGAACGGCTCAAAAGTAACAAAATAAGGTTTTGAGGTGACCTAGACCATGTCCCATCAAGACAATGTGAAATGGCATTAAAAAGACAGTTCATGCTTGAAAACTCTCCAATGTAGCTGAATCAAAAAGTTCTGCCAAGAAGAAGTAACAACATTCCTCCACAGCATTGTAAAAGACTCATTGCTAGTTATTGCAAAGCAGTTAGTAGGTATAGAGGCACAATTTTTTCCCCATGGGTGATTAACTCTTTACCTTCAGAAAATGAAATGATCATTTAAAAGTTGTCTTTTGGGTTTACTCATTGTGGTCTTTGTGTCATAATAAATTAACACAATTTTCGCTTCCTCCTGTATGTTCCTTGTGGCTTGCACCTCAGATGAGAGGTATGGACCTAACAGATTGCCGAGGCCATAGAACAATGGATCCTTTCAGAACACAGGGGCCCTGGAGCAATTTCTACTGACCTTGCCATATTTTCATGTTACATGCATACTGGAGTTCATTTTGCATTTTACTGCATACAAGTTGTTGCATTAATTCTTTCATTTTGCTATATTGTTTCACGCACAACTGAACCTACTGAAGGTACGTAGTGCAGCATTTTTCTTGCTAGTAGAATTCTGGTCAATGAGAGCTGAGCTTCTATTGAAAAGCAATGAGAATAACCACACCCAATCGCATATTTGCTATTGGTAGGCTGATATTTTGCTAACTTACTTGCGATTGGCTGCTTGTTCAGTGGCGTCTAAGCATGTGTATGAAGTTTACATACTAATTTTTAGTCATTTCAGGTGAGGCTGTCAGGAGAAGATTTAAATGAGATAGAAGTCTAATTCTGTAAATCCAATAACCAAATAAATGCATGTTCCGATGCAGAAAAACCCATGCAAAAAAATGTACAATACCTTAAAAATGAAAATACAATTTTGGTGACTAGACTGTAGGTTACTGCCATATAAGAATGAGAAATTAATTGGATGCTTACATATGTTACTATAAATATGTATATCAAACTGAGCATAAGAAAATATATGTAGTTTACTCTTTATTTTGTTTAATAAATATTTACATTTACTCGCAGAGACTTTACTTAAGTGACTTCAAGGTTAGAGCACCAGGCCAAAGAATGCGTTCAAGGAAGAATGTGGTCTTGAGTTTTTATTATTCAGTTCAGCTATGACATAACCTAATTACAGAAGGAAAGCTTTCACTGTAGGGAAAATTGTTGTTATTTCATTTGACAATTAAGTAATTAGCTTCTTCTCTAAATGCTTTACTGTATATTGCTAATTAAGCTATCCTCTAGAATTTAATTAAAACATTTGGAGTTTTTTTTCCTTTTTTTAAAAAATTAAACATTTCAGAAAGAGATTGGAAATAAAGAAGCTAAATTGATTCAGAAAACAACGATCTTAGCATGTACAAAGAAATAAATGTAGGTGCTTGATCAAACATAACTTAAGTTCTGCAACATGCATCATTAGTTCGACATGTTCTTTTTCAGGAAAATAGCAGTATGCTCAGCTTTATAAGGTAACAGTTCATTACTAAAATTCTCTTGGGTTCAGGATAAAAACTTTTGGCCAAAGGGAGCAAACTCAGCATGAATTTATTCATTAATACCCATTTCTATAATTAATAATTGACCACATTTGACTGAAACATGCCAGCAACTGCCAAACAGAAAAGCCAAGAAAAAAAATCCAGCTTTTGTCCGGGATACAAAAGCATTTCATGCACTCAATGTTGATTGTATAGCTGTATAGGGAACCAATGTTTGTATATTTAACTGTACGAAATAGACCGGGCTACCGCTGCCACCACTACCAACCAACAAACAGGTACATTTGTTTTGGCTCACTTAAATGGAAGCTGATGGTGCCTGTCCACTCGAGATTTAGACGGTCCACTGGAGATATAGACACTGGAGATATAGTCCAAAAAAGTGAACAGGCATTTTTTCAGTCCTCTTGAAAATTGATTATGATATTTTTGCAGTGAATTGAATGGTGTATGCAAAGCCTATAAAGGATCTGAACGGTGGGTAGCAAAACAAACAAAGGCTGTGTGCTTTCCGCATCTTTATTTTGCGCTTACTCAAAAGTAATTTTATACATAACTGGTTAGTGTCATGTGTATGATCTGCTCATATGACCCCATCTCAAGGGCAGGACACAAAGGAGGAGGGGCATACGGGGTACAGCCATTAAGGGGCAGCAAAACAAGGTCTTGCATAGGGTGGCAAACATTCTTGCATCACCCCTGACCATTGCTGGCACATCATGTGTCGTGGTCAAGAAAAAAGTTAATGTTGTGTTGTATAGTGCAGCATTCTGAGGTATTACATTCAATAGGGATCTGCTCCTGGGGATAGACCAGCAGAGAAGCTTTTAATTAGATTATGCAATTCAGTTAGGAGGAGCTTTCTGCTTACAGCCACATGATCATCTGATCCTAAAACATTAGTCATGGCCCCAGAGTTTCTATAACTTTTTCAATAAAAATGTTTTGGGAAATTCTTGTGACATTTTTAAAATGCATGTTTTTCCATTGCTAAAATTAGAACAAAGAAACAAGTGCACTTCTTTCCTTCTTCTAACTACTTTACCCAGGCTTTGAAAATAATTTGCTTAAATGTAAAATCTAAAATATTTTCAATAGCCTGGTTTAGATTAACAATCAGTGTTGCTCACACCAGCCTTATACAACTTAAAAAGAGTTTTTAAACCACATTAAGATCTTTGAGCTTGCTCTCTTCTATCTTCCTCCTGCCAGCAGCAACAAGACATTCGTAATCTTTGACTTCATGGTCTCCCTTTAGTCTTCTGGCTTGGGTGGTTCTGGTGTCGCTATTGCCTATATGAGACATTATATACTTATTATTTCAGCTTTGTTTGTCCTTTAGCATCAATAAATTCAGTTTTCACAGAGTGAAAATTGGGAGTTAAAAAAGTAGTTTTTAAAAGCCTATGGCCTAAGAATACATTATCTTCGAAAACCATGTCCTTAAGATTAAAAACAGTATAGAAGATGAAATGACCATTAGATCATGTATATCCAGGATCAAAAGATTTAAAATCAATAATACCATTTTTAAGATGGTGGGAAGATCTTTTTACCTTCTGGTTCTCATGCCCTCCAGTTCTATTTTTGGCTGGTAATACACATTTAAAATCAGCTACTACTATTAAAGGAGAAGAATCTGTAGCAAAAATATACTAAAATTACTTATACTAAAATAGAACCAAATCACATTTTTGCAATCTTGCTTAAATGTGTTCTATACTGTAAGTGCCACAGCTGAACATTGACCCAATTTATGTTCAGCAACATCTCCTGATGTCATACCCCAGTCATACCCCACATACATATTTTTATGTTTCAAAGGGCCACACCCATGCTTTACATATTACCCCTATTACATATTTTTCATAATATTGGCTTAAGGGGTTTGGAGTAGTGATTTTTACCTATTGTAGATGGACTAAGATGGACTAACGGGCCCTTTTCACAAAGAAATATTTTAGTAATTTTATTATTTTCATTTTTTTACACTGTTCTCAGCACAGTATGTCTTGAGATCGCTTTGAGCATCTCTCATATATTTTCTATGCCAGTGATGTCATGGTGATATCTTGTTTAATTTATTTATTTATTTATTTCACTTATATTTTATTTTTTTCCTTAATTTTTAAAAAAAATTGGAAGGAGGAAAAACTAAACAATTTTTCTCCCTTTCATCCTCCTGATCTATTTAAGCTGATCACACTGTGATTAGCAAGCAGGACTACAAAGCCTCGCATTGCTGATTACAATAATTGTGAAGAGCAATGGGAGAGGGTGTCTTCCTGTGGGTGTCAGTAGTGACAACTACCGGAAAGGAATGCCCATGTGTGCTGGCATTCGTGGCAAACACTGTTACACATGATCAGTCAGAGAGCCTGATTTCCCATGGAACGGAAGGAAGATGCCTGTGCCACCTCAACAAAGTCAGGATGTAACTTATATGTCCTAATGTGCTTAGGAACTACAGGTACATGCTAAGGGGACTTAAGGTGCCTTATATATTGTAAGAATATATTGTAAGAATCACCACAATATTCTATATGATCTAAAATATAGTATATAAAACCACAATGTATAGGAGAAAATAATGAAAAAGAACCAAGAAAAAAAAACCTCCTTCTCTTATGCCAGGGGCGTCCAACATGCGGACTGCGGGCCAAATGTGGCCCGCAAGATCTCAAGGTGCGGCCTGCGTAAGATCGGCAGCCAGGGCTACTGATCTTACGCGGGCCGCACCTCGAGTCCTGCTACAACAAGAGCCCTGCTACTCACCTGTGGGAGGGTCTTTTGTACTGCATAGAGGAAGTAGAACTAGTGATGTCCGGATCATGAACGAATCGTTCATTTGATCCGAATCTTTTTAGTGATCCGGATGAATCGGTTCAGTAGACTGAACGATTCATTTGTAGCAGTTCAGTCTGTGAATCATGCAGTTGTAACCTGATCATCTGAGTGTCATCTGCAGAGCACTCAGACACAGACTCTGGGATCAGGTTACAGCTCATTCATTCACAGAGGAACGATGACTCGTAGAGTCAGAGAGTCGTTCAAAGATTTGAATGATTCAATGATTCAAATGATTCATATGATTCATATGATTCATATGATTCAAATGATTCATATGATTCATATGATTCAAATGATTCGAATCTTACAGGGATCCGGATCTTACAGGGATCCGAATCTTACAGGGATTCGAACCATTCAGAGGATATCACCATACTTATACATTAATAATCGCTGCCCCCAGGATTACATTCCCCTTTACCTCTAACTGCACCTTAAGTTAACTTTATTAAATTAATTAAATTAACCCTCAGCATTAAATTAACCCTTAACACCCCATCAACCATGACTGCCCCTAAAATTAACCCTAAGGACCCCATTAAGCATAACTGCCCCTAAAATTAACCCTAAAGACCCCATTAAGCCTAACTGCCCCTAATTAACCCTAAAACCACTTCAACCATAACTGCCCCTATATTAACCCTAAACACCCCATTAACCATAACTGCCCCTAAATTAACACTAAAGACCACATCAACCATACCACTTTACTAGGTAATTTATCTGGAGTACATGCAATTAATTTAGGGGCAGTTATTGTTAATGGGGTACTTAGGGTTAATTTAGGGGCAGTGACCCACTGCAGAAAAAACTTGGACACCCCTGTCTTATACTATCCACCTGGCCAGGATAAACGAACATTACTGACATTGCCATGACTGTGGCAAAAAAACTCGTCCTGGCACCTGGCCCAGATTAATTTCTGGGGTCTTATACAACAATCCATTACCACTTGTTAACTTTTATATCATCAATAAAATGTAACAAGCTGTAACTAACTGTTGAGGGATATTCCAAAAATAATCTTGGCAAGTTTCCATGCCGTTAAGCGAAGGAGAGGAACAGTGTGGTGAGCCATAGAGGAGAGAGGAATAAAAGAAGGTCTTCCTTTGTTTCATTGGTAGTCTTGTTTTCTGATATTGTATTGTATTATGTAGAATATAAAATGCATTAATTACTTTCTCTCCCTCAATTTGTCATATTGCAAAGTTTGTTATCATATTTCTGTTTCATTATTTTTCTGGAATAGTGTTAGTTTACTTTAAGATTGTATAGAATGTCAGCCAAATTATTGCTAGGATCCATTTTTTCTTTCGTTTCTTTTTTGGGTATTTGCAGTCTCCATAGCTCTAGGTTTGGAGTAAGTATATTGTATAAAAAGTAAATTGACCTTTTTTCCCTTTTCAGAGAATTTGGACTTTGCTTTGGTGGAGCATATAGAGAATTCAATAATGGTCATCATGTTTGACTATTTAATGTTCCTTAAGAAATTGTGATATCTAAAACCATATTTCTCAAATGATAATGATAAAGAAATGATTCTTTTTCTGATATGTAAAATCAGTTGACCTTTAAAAACTTTTCTGGTTATGACACTCTGTTGTAGACTTTTTCAAAGGTTCCCATTGCCAAGTGTATATTCTGGTTTTGTATGCCTGTAGAGTATGTTATAAAAACGTTTCCATGCATATGTAATTTATAGTTATTTAGCCTGGTGTGACCTGCGTTTGCTGCCAGGTCTCTATACTAGGCAAACTTTTTGCATCTAGCTATGTGTGTTAAAAATGCATTCACTTTTTCACATAATGTATACAAGAAAAAAGCAGTGGTAGCTTCTACATACAAAACAAATTTCTAATTTTCTTTGCAATAAAATATAAGGATGCAGAGCCTTAGCTATCAGATTTACTCATTTATGAAATAATGCAGAATGTGAATAAACAGCAATGGACGCACTTATGTTATTTAATTATGAAAAGCCACATCAAAATACTGCTTGGCTACATTGTGTTTTTAAAAATCAATTGTTGAAATACCCCTAACCTAGGGTCCCATGTGTGGATCTTTATTTGCTGTTCTTGATATACTGTATATAATATTTGTGATTGCTGTGTAACTCCATGGTTATAATAAATGGTAATTGTGCAAGAGCAGGGTCCTCCTTTTCTTTTCTACAAGTATTTCTAAAATGTGCTACTTTTGTTGTCAAAATAGATATTGACAATTTTAATTTTATTGGTCATTTTCACTGTTCCTGTGTTGCCATAGTGCCATGAAATCTGCTGGTTTTCAATAATCAATGTAATGTGAACAGTCTCTATTGCAAGAGGTCTCTGCTGAGCCTGCTAAAGCATCATAGGCAGAATCAAGGAACAACTTCTCATTGTTGGCTTCATTTACATATACCTAACCAGAAGTTGTGGTAGCACTACAAGACATATGTGGGAAAAGCAAGTCTTCTCTATTGCCTTGTGGATATGGATGAGGGATTAATAATGCCTCTTCTACGCCCTTCATTTTAAGTAGTGGATTTTTCCATCAACTTCACTTTACCACAACTTACATTGTGTCAATTCATCTTTCCCTCTAATTTATTAAGTAAAGGGACAGGAGAGTTTGCAGGAGAATGGTCTAAACACTACTTGTTAGTCTATCTCCAGTGAGAATTTCTAGCAGGAAGAGCTTGGTTGGGCCCATGCAATGCATAGTTTAATCAGAGAGATTTCTCCAAAGCCCCCTCATCCATTAAATTATGCATAATGCAGTTCCAGCTCAGCCCTTCTTTTTTGAGAAACAGTGATGGCCCTTCATAATCAATAGTGAAGTGAAGAAGTTGATACCACAACTCCCCTACCAGTGCTTTTTTGAGGGAACAAATTCTTCTAATGGGAATAATAATGACTTCTTCCTCATCTTCCTGATCTTCTTGTTTTACTGTCTTCTTTCTTGTCCGTGGACATGACCTTCTGTGAACTTGTGGGGAAAGGTTGTGCCTGGAGGCTCTATCCTTTTGCTGAAGGTGAACTTCTGCAGAATGGTGGTGCTTCCATGTCTATTCTCTCCCACAATTGGAGGAACAGGGTGTGTCTGGCGGTTCAACAGGAGGTCATGTCCCATTGTCCACTGAGAAGTGGATGAATAAAGAAGACTTTTTGTAGACGCAGGCGAAGAAAGAAAAAAGACAGAAGAACAAGAAAATGCGATAGAGAGTGAATGAGAATGTGAAAGAGCGTGAATGGGAGAGTGATGGGTTATATTGCCCCTTAGCAAGGGGATGGGAGATAAAGAATAATAAATTAAATAAATAATTTTAAAAAGCCTTACGCATCCCCTTCATTCTCATCATGTTTCCAGTGGGATGAGAGGGGTTAAATTAAGAATATATAACCCATATAATATAATGCAATGATTATGAGTTTTTAATAAATAATAATATATTTATATTATGTTCTCTTTGAGGACACATAGCTTATCCTGACAAGAAAGAGGCTTACTTATTTTGATTGTGCTCATTGTTGCACGTGAAAGCACCTTATGGTCTCTTAACAATAAATAATAGACACATTTTTAAGAACCCATACAAAATATTTTGATATCCAGGCATTAAAAAGATGCACATGGAAAATATAGCACATGCAAATTATGTTTGCTGAATCTTTAAGGATATAAAGATGTAAAACGTCTGAGATTTAATTACCGTTCCTTTACCTATTCTATTTATTCTCATAATTCTGTTCCCGATTCACTGTATTGTGTCCTCAAAAGCAATTAGTTAGACTTGCTAATTTTAAAGAAGGCCTTCTACTGTTGACTTTCTAATTTATGTAATCAAGTATCTCTGTAAAACAAATGACTACATTTTGCATTGCCATCAACCTGTAATAGAACGTAAGATAATATGTATGAAACACTTTACTAGTATTACAAACAATTTTTCATTTTAAATGCTTTTAAAATCTGTAACACATACGCCTAATGACATTGTAGCAGTCAAGCATAAATTGTACCAGTATATGATGCTGAATTATTTAATTTGTTCATAGTTCTCAGATATACTAAATCATAAATATTTTGGGATCTACTCAGATGTGACAGGTGATTCAATCTATCTATCAGGTGATTTAAATGTGAGCTAATTAAACAGCCATCTGTGCTCATGTAAGATAAAACAGAAAACACACACTGCAAGGAATAATTGATCATATGAGCATTGAGTCTGCTCTACTTGTACAGAGATATGAATATATGTATGTATACATTACATTTGATACCTATAAATCACCGTTGGAGGTTAAAAGACACTCACATATTTCATGTACTATGTAAATGTAGGTTTTTTCGATGTGATCAAGGAGAACAAAAATTAGTGGGATGGTGGTCAACCAGTAATTAACCATAAATAAATGATTTATGTAAACGATTTACTCCCCATAGCAAGCAACCCAGTAACTGTAAGGCACCATTATAATTGAGCAATTCCAAAGGTATATCAAACTTGCTAACTTAAAGATAAACCTGTCTCAGTCACAAACTCTAAATATGATTTCAAGTTTTACTAGGCCATGAAAAAATAGGACTTAGATATCAGCTAACTGAACAAAAGTTTATGACTATCAATTTCGACTCTAACAGTTAGTCGATATCTAACAGATTAATGAAAGACCTTAGACGTTTGAGCCTCCCACACATTATTTGTTAGGTACAAAAACTTCCTTAAAGTGAATATACAATCACAGGTTCATAATGATGCCCATCTGACACAGATTGACTATTTAGGGATTAAAATTGGAACACCTGAGAAGAAATTTCTACTCTTAATCATAAAAATCTCTTTTAGAGAAGTACAGATTCTGGAGGCCTTGGTTATTCAGACTTAAAAGACCTGTATGAAGCTTCTCAAATATCGTTTATGTTAGCCTGGAATGTCTCATAAGAGAAAGATGTCCCAGGCTGGTATGATATAGAGAGCTGTTTTTGTAAACATTTTGATCCTTTTCTATTTTTCTGGTTGCCTCAAACTCAATTTAATGATATCATTATCTACTTTTTATAAAATCAAGAATAGACTTGATGATGGGATATCATTTACAAAGAATTGCCCGATAGATGTTCTATCTTTTTTTGTCCCTGATCTCCTTCTGGATAGCTGGAAACTGCTAGGTATAAAAAAGATAGGAGATCTTTATATAGGAACTCAAATGGCCTCCTTCCCTTCTTTGATTGAAACATACGGATTATCTTCAAAAGACATCTTTAAATATATTAGACTAAAACATTTTCTTACTTCTAATTCGCCCGTCGAGACCACCCCTTTGTTTAATTTAATTACCTCCTCTACCTCTAAAAGGTTAATATCTAATATTTGATAAGAGCAAGGCACAAAAACAATGGGAGGAGGATTTTGACCTCTCCATTCCCTTAATTACCTGGCATAAAGCTTGGCAGGCTACTCAAAAATCGTCTCACTGTTTAAATCTTCAGGAACATTTTTACAAACTTATGTATAGATGGTATATGGTACTGGCTCGCATAGTTAAATTTCAACCAGTAAAGGGAGCCTTCTGCTGGTGTTGCCATACAGAAATAGGTACTCAAAAATATATATTGGTGGGATTGTGTGTGTCTAAATAAGGTTAAAATACAAATAACTGACCTTTTTTTTAAAGCTATTTGGATTCAACATAGTACTCTCTCTGCAGAGGTTTCTTTTTCACATAGATCTACCCGATATTAACGGGTATGACCAAATTCTCTGGCTAAATATTTTACTTGCTTTTACTGGTTATACGTTGAACTCCGTGGCCTATAGTCTCCAATTTTTTTCTTGCTCTCCTTCTCCCCAGGAAGCACTGTTTGCATGATGGGAATTTGAGTGGGTAATACAATTTTCAATATTGAAGGGTCTATACTTAACAATTTGAGATATTAGTCATGTTACATACCCCAATACACTGCATATATATGTGTGTTAAATTGTTTCTTTTTTATTTATTTTTTAATTTTTGTCTGTAATTGTATGTTTTACTGGAAAAATATTTAATAAAGATAAATATATTTTAAAAAAAAGTGAATATACTTCCATGAGTAATTCTAAGCCTTACATGTTGATGTCCCCAAACATTTTTTTCGAATCATATCTATTCATACCTTAAACATTAAAAAGTGCTGTGGAATCTCCTGTCACTCTATAAATACAGTTGAACTCAAATGTTTGCATACCATGTGACAGAATGACCTGTCATACAGGGCCCCAATGTACTCAGAGATGGCTCCAGCCTGGTTGCCAAATTAAAAGTTGGGTTGTATGCATGTATCTGTTAATCTATGTTAATGCAGTTCTGTGGATATATGAGTCTATGTTTTACAACAATAAACTGTTCATTCCTGCTGTACTCAATTAAAGGTAGTTGTGTCTACTTATTGGGTACACATAGCAGGGTTCCAAGGTGTGCATGCTGACTGGTGCTGGAAGTGATTTTGGGGACAAGAGGATACATCTGAATGATCTCTGGGAGTTACTACAGCTCTCTTGGTGAACCTGTTAAACCATGGCAGAAATTGTGAAATGCTGGCATTGATTTTGAAAATATGACTGATCATGAAAAAAAATCCTGTCTTTTATTTAAGGCTATGAAGCCCCTTATTATCACATAGTTGTTTGGCTCCTTTTTAAATCAGAATGACAAAAGTTATCACCCAAATGGCCCTGATCAAAAGTTTACATACTCTTGAATGTTTGGCCTTGTTACAGACACACAAGGTAGCACACACGTGTTAAAATGGCAATTAAAGGTTAATACCCACACCTGTGGCTTCTTAAAATTGCAATTAGTGTCTGTGTATAAATAGTCAATGACTTTGTTAGCTCTCACGTGGATGCACTGAACAGGCTAGATACTGGGCCGTGGGGAGTCAAAACTGTCAAAAGACCTGTGTAACAAGGTTTTGGAACTTTTTTAAACATGGAAAACCTTGATATGCCTTACAGCCTCTGGCACACTGTAATTCGGAGTGATGAGGCCAAAATAGAGCTTTATGGTAACAACCATAAGTGCTATTTTGAAGAGGGGTCATACCATACCCATTGTGAAGCCTGGTGGTGGTTCACTGATGTTTTGTGTGTGTGTGAGCTCTAAAGGCACAGAGAATCTTGTACAAATTGATGGCAAGATGAATGCAGCATGTTATCAGAAAAACTGTCAATTTGCATTCTTCACAAAAGCTGTGCATGGGACTCTCTTGGACTTTCCAGCACGACAATGACCCTAAGCACAAGGCCAAGTTGACCCTCCGATGGTTACAGCAGAAAAAGGTGAAGGTTCTGGAGTGGCCATCACAG
The DNA here is from genome assembly GCA_009364415.1 of Spea multiplicata. Taxonomy (NCBI): domain Eukaryota; kingdom Metazoa; phylum Chordata; class Amphibia; order Anura; family Pelobatidae; genus Spea; species Spea multiplicata. The sequence goes on along the minus strand of VKOC01015259.1, from coordinate 22,483 downwards.
TCTCCTGACCTTAACATCATCCAATGTAGATGTCAAACGTTGAGGTTGAAGCAAAAAGACTTTGCATGACGTAGAGGCATTTAGCCATGACGAAAGGGCAGCTATACCACCTGCAGGAATTAAAAACAATGTGTTTTGTCTGCTCACTCATGTTTCCTTTAAAAATGGTACATATATTGTCAATTCTTCAAGGGTATGCAAACTTTTTAGCACAACTATACAGTATGTGATGTAATGTCTGGGCAAAACAGAAACCCCAGGCTAAGGCACAAAGTTAACTAAAGTGTAAGCTAAGCATGTGAATCTGGAAGGCATAGGACTTCCAGATTTCTCAAAACCTCTTACAACCTAACAATTTTACAACCTAAGGGAATGTTATCAACAATAAAGTAGTTTATCTTTCAGGAGATAATGGACTATCCACCATGCCATGCAAATATCTTAAGCATCATGAAACTCAATTTCACTGTATGGTTGCTAATTGGTAAATATTAGTATTATTATCATCATTATTATTATTAGTTGTAGTGCTAGTTGTAGTAGTAGTATATTGACCATATGTATCATTACATTATGCTGCTACTTCTATGTTCATGGCCTATACAACAGCTACGTATGTATGCATGCTTGTAGTGACAGGGTCAACAAAAATACAGGTGTTATTAGTGTCCCAAGGGGCACTCCTTGTAACTAACACACATAAACCCACTTACACACTATAACACAAAGACACATGCACACACGTATTGGTACACTAAATCTATCACGTACACTCAGTCTATCACTAACATTTACTCAAACTGAAACTTCCCTTGCCTGGAGTCTTCATAGAAGTGTGTAATCTGTGTAATCTGCATCACTATCACTGCATGTTTACATAACCCACTGCACTCCATCATTCATAAGGAGACTGTTTTAAGGCAGACCTGCGCTATTTAATAATTTGTACTGCCTTTTTCCCCAGATTTCCCCTAATTGGTTTTGTACACCATCATCATCTAGTTTACTTGATCACTAATGACAATAACATTGCCGACAATGTCTGTTGCCCGAGCAGGTGAAACAGTAATGACCATATTGTCAGCTTAGACAATTAAGAATTCAAAGAGCTTTTTTTCTTAATTGTCATAAAGTATGAAATACTAAGTATACACAAAAATTCTCTTAAAACTAGATTTATTCCAGCTCCATATTTTGTATAAGGTATGGTGTTTAATTGATCTTTGTATTGCATTCTGCACCTTACCATAACACATTATAACAGAGATCGGCTCTTATACTATAGCAACTGTTTACGATGATTTATTAGGAAAGTAGCATCCACAAGATGGCAATAGAGCAGTTAAAAGAAATAAAGAAATATGTAAACGGAAAGACAACGTAAAATATAATTTTGCTAAAATATGTTTTCTTTATATCTGTTAAAATATTCATACAATATGTGTATAATGCAGCACAGCAAATACAAGAAGTGTCAAAATGTGTGTAAAAAAGTGATATTTAATTAAATATATAAAGGAAACTATCGCCACCATTGATAAAGGCACCTTTTATTCTCACACACTGAGGTCAGGGCTGGACTGGTGATCACAATGCAGCCCTGGCAGTTTCCAGCAGCCACCTGTTGACATAGATAAGGCCGACAGCTGGATACGCATAGCCGCACACTACATAACCTCACAAAGCATTCGGCAGGGCTTATACACATGCTGACCACTGAAGGGGCAGATCGGGTGAGTAGGGGGCGCTGATATATGATCAGTCTGAGGTGATCAATTTTTCTGTTTATTTATGTGGTATATATATTTTTCTGATTTTTCTTTGTGTGCTTGATTTAATAAATATAGTTTTTTTTTTTATGCTCTATATACACATTATATATCACTTTTTAAAGTGCAGTATTCTCCTGTGATTTATTTGATAGTTTTGTGCTGCCTCCCAATATATAACCTTGTTTGATTTACTATTGTCCTGCTTATATTTGTGGGAGCGCTCTACTCTCTTAGCTATAATGGAATTAAAATATTCATTAATCAGGTCCATTACACCAGCTAGTGCATGCAAGTTGGCAAAAAACTAATTCGCAGCAGACTCACTAATGCCATTTCTATTTGCTCTCGTACAAAATTACTCTCAACTTGCATACAACTGATTGCAGGAGAGTCATTTTAATGTGAGTTGCAAAAAAGCAAGAAACTCGTGAATCCGTTAGCAGACAAGTTACTTGTGATTTGCAAATGCAGCTTGGAACTAATTTCCAATGCATATTTCACATCAAATCTTCAAGAACTCAGGACCAATATATATATATATACATATATATAATATAATATATATATATATATATTGTTATGTATATATATATATTATATATATATATATATTGTAAGTATTTATATTGTATTTTTTATTCGGGGATGAAGCTGCCCACCTTTACTTTTATTCACTCTTACCCTGTGAAACAATCTGCAGATTTTCTTTGTCACTATAACCGCAGGGACACGTGACTTGGCATTATGTGACCACACTCTTTTTCTGTCTCTCTGGGCCAGATGGGCAGGAACAGAGCGAGGTTACATAGTGAGTGGCCCCCGCGGCGGACTTCCCCATGTATGCCACTGGTGCTGAACACCGCGAGATGGGGTTATAGCTCAGCACTTGGCAATAGTTTGGGGAGACCAATGATCTCCCCAGCTGTCCCATTACTTTAATGTTTATTTAGTTGTTACTTAACTAATGTACAGGATGCAAACAGTAAGCTGGAATTTATAGAGAATGTCAATCTTTCCTACTTTCCTCATTCTGAAACCTATATATCTGACTACGTAGATACAAATACACTGAGTTACTTGATTTATACATTTTCCTTAGCTTTTTAAATGCATTAAAAGTGCTATTTAACTTCTTCTGCTGAACATTACCATTTTATAACTAAGTGCTCATATTATTTTCCTACAAACACTTAATTTTTATATGCCACAAAATCAGCTACTGAATTCAGGAGTGAAAAGGTTAGTGCCTCAATTTATAACTTTGTTTATGTTTTTGTGACACCTATTTGCTTTTGTATTTCCGTGTCTGTGTTATGTCTGTCTTGGAAGCTGTGGTTTATTCATTTAGATTAGACAAACGTACTCAGGAAGATGAAACATTTCTCCATCATATATTGAGCAATAATCCACTGCTTCAAGGTCAGACATAAAAAAACTCAGAGGTATTGCACGATTATCTTCCCTATTGATCTTGCATTTCAGAAACAACTCTGACCTTACAACATTTCTTCACGGTACACCAAAAGAAGGTAAGGTATTTCTCAAAGGCAGACAGAAAGTTAAACATCCATCTAAAGAACAAGATTAAAGATGACACTGCAATTATGCATTAAAGGATAATATTTTATTTTTTTATTCTAGATATATTACGAGCATGTTATTTATTCAAATTATTACGAACATGCATTATATGAAATGTAATGTGTATGTATATATATATATATATATATATATCATTCATTGTTGAATACGTTTACATTTTACCAGCTGAAAACAGATATTTTTCAGTATGGCGCCTCAATATGTAAGTTCCTTTTGATTAACTACACTATATAGACAATGATTTTAGGACACCTGCCAATTACACCAACAGGGACTTTGATTAACATTGCATTAATACATGCATTAATACTTAGTTGGTCCTCATTTTCAGCTATAATAGCTTTAACTATCCTTGGAAGGCTTTCCACAAGATTTTGGACTGTTTCTGTGGGAATTTTTGCCCAAAAGTGGAGCATTTGTGAGGGCAGGGACTAATGTTGGATGGATTGCCTTGGAATACTAAAGGGGTCATACCAAGACATTTTGGACAATGCTATGCTTTCAACAAAAATAAAATAAATAAAAAAGTTTAAACACTTTTGGCAAGTCTTACCAGAGTTTAACACTTGCATTCCCCAAATATAGCAACATGCTATATACTAAAAGGCTTTAGCTAGTCATAAAAATGGCAAGCTGTTAAAATAAATGATATGAGTTTTTAACTAAATATTTGCTATAATTTTCTTTGGCAAATACCATACAATAATAAACAATTGTTTGTTCTTAGTTCATGCAGGGATTCGTTTGCAATACGTACAGTAATATGACAAACTTGGGTAACTGACGCAAAGTGGAGGCAAGGAAGCGGTGGGAACAGTACGTCATGCATTGTTTTCGAACGGAAGAGCTCAGTGGCTTTTTAAACCTAAATTAATGGCAAAACGTCTTCTTACCTTCAAGGCAAAATAAACTGTTCAATGTAATTGATTGGTAACTAGTGTCGCACCCTAGAGACATTTTGTCCTTGCACCCTTAAGTCAATTTCACTGGGATTATACCCCCATTAGCCCTTTAGGTTAAAAAAATGTTTTGTTGTAAATACATACAAAAGCATTGTTGCAAATGTCAGGTAATCTAAATGATACTGAAAAAGCTGTGGCCGGTTGTTACAGTAGAATGCATACCATGTCGATTTGGTAACCTCAGATAGTGATTTTTATTTTGAAACAAAGGCAATTTCCAGTACATTTATGTTTTGAAAAGAGCATAAACAAAAGCTAGACTTTAAGCAAGGTTGAAATATATTTGTCCCAACCCATATTTAGTCATGTCAGTTGTAGTATGTCAGTTTTTCGAAAGAAACAGCTGAAAAGGCAGTAAAAATAAAAATTCTCAGTTTGTGCCCCAAATGTTGTTCACAAAGAGATATTTGATATGTAGGAATTATCCTTTTGTGGACTGTGTCTGTGGTACCGCAGGCTTTATTATCTAGTAAGTAATATAGTCATTTTAAGATTAGATAGAACCAAAATGTGGTACTTCGATGTAGTGGTAGGCTAAGTAATAAATGATTATACAATGTGTTTACAGCCTGTATTTGTGGGAGGGGTATTTATACCCCCTCAGGACCCCCTTTCAGGGCGTTTCTTTTATGCTTTTACCACCACCCCAGTTCACTCTTTCTGCTCCCCTCTGTCTATATTCTCTATATTCTCTCTTTCCAATCCGTCTTCCTTCTCCTGTTCAAGAGGTAGACCCCTATCTTACCTACTTAGGTGGCATTTTCAGGGTCCAGGCACAATTCAGACCCACTGAGTGTTCACTCTTGTTTGATCCCTACCACAAATATAATATACACACTGACTCTAACACTATAGATAATGTGTATTAATAATAATAATAATAATAATAATATAAGCCTTAGTTGTCTAAAGAGCTAAAATCATGCACAGCGTTTCTTGCAGGCACTGAAATGGTTAATTGTCATTTCCATATTAATTATGCCCCCCTCTGAGATTTGTATTTTTTATTTAATGCAATAAAGTTTTACTTAATGTATGGAATATTTACTTTACTAAGGTGGTGGCAAATATGTGGAACAAGCTTCAAACAGAAGACGTTTGAGGTCCACAGCAGAAGTAACTTTATTAAATGTACAGTGAGTTGTCATCTTAAAAATGTTGTGAACCTGACGCTTTTCGCCTAACAAGGCTTCCTCAGAGGTTTTGCATAGAAAGACAAAAAAAACTCTGATGTGGGATTTACAGTAACCGTCAAAACACGAGGTGATACATCAGTATGTCAAATAAACACTGCTGCCGTGTCGCAGTGTGGTCATGTCCTTGAGTTCCCTCAACAACCACAATAGTATAGCGATGGTGTATGCATCTGGTAACACTGACCTCACCTAAATGCTTCCTCCTTCACATCTTGTGCTTCCTCTACTGTTAGAAAACACTGGGATATGATGATATATCCCACCACTGGAGACACGCAGACCACGTGGTAAGCATGAGTTCAAAGGCTTGCTCTGGTAGCTGTGCAGAACTTCACCCAGTTAAAGTTTTTAGGAGTAATGTTTGTAATCACAAAAGTGTTAATTTCAGCTAGGTAGATAAAACAGCACCTTCAAAACATCAAGCGTTACCTAATCCTTTAATTGATTTAAATTATGGTGAGCAACCACTTCCAATACATTTTGACAATTTTTCCTGTTTGGCAAAGCATTATATATTGCAAAGAGATGAGATATTTAATATACAATTTGATCTATCCTGTTTTGCCATGACTCCAACTTTTAGATTGAAACTTGTGACTGTAATATTAATGGTTATTTTTGGATATGTTGTGAGAACAATGTCAAGCTTTACATCTGTATGTGCATGTAACTGCAAGAGAAATAGTTTTTCATAAAGTATGAGAAATTGACTTATTAAAATTGTGACACATAGTATAACCTCTTTTGGAACACATAAAGTAGGACATAAATATGTTCTATGCCAACTTTTGTATGAAATCTAAAGGAGTTTGAACCATCACATCTGAGAAAACCATCACTGGGTTATTTTACTTATCATGTTTCCTGATTTTGAATTAAATTTATTCCAATATTTTCCACTGATGACATCCACCAGGGGCATAATAGCACCATTTAATGCAAATGTTCTTCAATTTCCCATGCAGCGTTAGTGTAAATTTCTTTGGTATATTCTATTCAGCTCAAATAGAATGTAGGTTGCTGAAAATCTACCAATATTGTTTAAGCATACTGCACATGCATTTCATTGGATAATTCTGTATACCAAAGACATCCAAACATTAATCTCACCAAAGGTTCCTAGGCCTGTTTGGTAGTCTTTGAACCCAAGCAAGATAGTCAGAGATGAGTATAGCTCAATCAAGCATTTTTAAAGCTATTAAACAGTCTCACAAAGAGTAAAAATGTAATCCAGATGTTGACCACAAGTGTTCCACACTGATGAGACTAAACCTTGCATCTGCGGTTGTTGATTCTTTGTGCTGATGCAGCTTATCTCACAGTTTACATCTGATCCTTCCTTATGAGTAGGAAAAGTCTGAAGATTTTAATTTTTATGTTCTGATTTTTATTTTCCAGTGCTGACACCAGCCAGATACATAACATTTTCAGCATTATGCAAATTGTGTTTTATGTTCCATGACTCTTCAGCGAAGACTGCTTTGGAAGGTTTTTACTAGCACAAACAGGGAGTTATAACATGTTTCCTGAACACTACCTAAATTGTTTTAGCATACTGGGTTTGTAGGCTGACTTCTGTCGACTAAAAACCACCTAACAGGTTGAAAGACTTTCAAATATATTTGCTATGGACAAGAAAAGTAAGATTCTTTTTTTATTTCTCTTTTTTGAATTTATTTCCAACACTCACATTAAACAAACGCATAGACTCATGACCCCTCAGTGAAGCCTAAATTGCAGTCTTCTCATTTTCCCAAATAGGTGCCTTACTGTTCTCAGAAGTAAATTAAATGTGGGCTTGATTGCCCCATTCATATTAAAGAAGATAAAACATTTTCAACATTTTAATCTACTCACTATACTATACTATAGAACTATACCACCAACTTCATAAAATACATTTCCATTTGAAACTGGATTTTTTGTTATCTACATTATGATGATGTACAGTACTGGGGATAACTAATGAAAATGTGCAATGTCCCTATACCAGCAATTCCTTGTCGGCTTTTAAGATAATTTTGTGTCAGCTGCTCCATGATTCAATAGCTCCAAATACTTTCTCCTCAAAACTGTGACCACCCTTTCTGGGTGCGTAAATAGAAACAATTAGCATAAATTAGAGAGACAACATATTACACTTAATTTATAGACTTTTTTTATTTAAAATTGTAAACAAGTCACATAGATTACAAAGGATATCAAAAACAACCAAATCAGTTAACTTCACCATGGTGCTTAATGTCAAAATGTCATATTGTTCCGTCAACTTACACTTGCTGAACATAAAATATTGCTAATAGAAAGTGCCCATGCAGTTTATGAATAAGAAATGCATTTGAAAAGCATTAAAACACAAAGAAGCCACAGAACACTCAAGAAAATTTATGATAGAAATATTTTGCATACTTGTCTGCTGCAAAAGTTGATTTGTGGTTGTTTGATATCATTTGCTAACCTCATCTGTTTGCAGATCTAATCAGATTCACTTTTGACACAGTCTTTTTTAAGACCTGTTACAGAGCATTCAGTGACTTATGAAAACTCAAGCAGATTTGACCTTCTTGATCTTAAACATTAATCCACAGTTGCTATAGTTTGTAAGCTTAACACTTCAAATACCACACAGTGAACAGAGTGTGTGTTAAGTGTTAACACTTAAACAAGGGATGGCACCTTTTGGCTCATGGGACAATAAAAAAAGCCAGATGCCCTTGGCTCCTACCGCCGCCTCATAACATACATTAACGCACACTGTAACATGTACACACAGATGTTACAGAGCTGACTGTACACAGTGTTGCGCCACTACCATGGAGTAATGTAAAATCATGGTCCCTCCTCTGTGAGTAGTCGTGCCCAATATGGACGCTCCCTGTTTGAAGAATTTGGACTGGCTAGGGAGGGGAATTTGCCACCCTGTTCAGTCTTCCCCTCTTCTCAAGGGATTAAAGTTATTAAAAAAGAAAATGTATACAGAAAAGAATAAATGGGAAAGAGACAAGGAAAGGAGTGAAACTCTCGAATAATGTACAATGTACAAATTTGAGTTTCCTTAACACAACAAAACAAAGTTTTTGTTAGCTGTAGGCTAAAATCAACATTTAAAAAAATGTGAAATATATATATATATATATATATATATATATATATACATTTATTGGCCACTATATTAGGTACATCTGTTTAGCGCTTGTTACCAAAAATCACATGGTAGCAACTCAATGCATTTAGGCATGTAGAAGTGATCAAGAGAATTTGTTCAAACCGAGCATCGGTATTGGGAAGAAAGGGGATTTAAGTGACTTTGAACGTGGCATGGTTGTTGGTGCCAGACTGGCTGGTCTGAGTATTTCAGAAACTGCTGCTCTACTGAGATTTTCACGCATAACCATCTCTTGGGTTTACAGAGAATGGGTCAGAAAAAGAGAAAATATCCAGTGAGCGGCAGTTGTGTGGACGACAGAAAGGCGTTACAAAATACCTCGTTACAACCAAGGTATGCAGAATACCATCTCTGAATGCACAACATGTCGAAACCCTGAAGCAGATGGGCTACAGCAGCAGACCACACCGTGCGCAACTCTTGTCAGCTAAGAACAGGAAACTGAAGCTACAATTCGCGCAGGCTCACCAAAATTGGACAATGGAAGACTGGAAGAACGTTGCCTTTTTTGATGAGTCTTGATTCCAGCTGCGATACTCCAATGGCAGGGTCAGACTTTTGCGTAAACATGAAAGCATAGATCCATTCTGCCTTGTATCAATGGTCAAGGCTGTGGTGTAATGCTGTGGGGGACATTTTATTGTCACACTTTGGGTCCCTTAGTGGCAATTAAGCATCGTTTAAATGCGACCATGTCCATCCCTTTATGACCACAGTGTACCCATCTTCCAGCAGGATTATGCATCATGTCACAAAGCTCACATCAACTCAAGCTGGTTTCTTGAACATGACAATGAGTTCCTCCACAGTCAACAGATCTCAATCCAATAGAGCACCTTTGGGATGTGGTAGAACAGGAGATTTGCATCATGGATGCGCAGCTGATAAATCTGCAGCAACTGTGATTTGCCACCATGTCCATATGGACCAAAATCTCTGAGGAACGTTTCCAGGACCTTGTAGAAAGTATGCCACGAAGAATGAAAGTAGTTCTGAAGGAAAAAGTGGGTCCAACCGTGTACTAGCAAGGTGTACCTAATAAAGTGGCCAGTGAGTGAGCATATATAAAATTGTAGAAAATAACACTCACCAATAAACAGGACCCCTCTGTGCAGTTTCCAATTACGGCAATAGTATAGAAGGGATTCTTTACAGTAAGGACAATAAAGGTATGGAATCCACAGGGAGGTGGTGTTATCAAATACATTAGATGCCTTCAAAAAGGGTCTGGGTATTTTTTTTTAGAAAGGCATGACATAATTCTATAAATAGAATTAATATTTTAGAGCTTCTTGATCCAAGGATGTCAGGCCCCATCAGGGCTGCGGAGCTGCATGTATTTAGCTTCCCTGTCTTGCTACAGTATCCCTAGTCCTTGTTACAGTGTCCCTAGTCCTTGTTACAGTGTCCCTAGTCCTTGCTATAGTTCTCCCTTTGCAGTAATCCATTCCTGGATTTCTCTATACTCTGTCCTCTCCCTCTGATTCCTTGATTCTAGTCTTGATTCTAGTCTTGCTCTATGTGTTAGCTCTGTTTCCTTTATAGGTGTGCCCCACCTGTGTGTTCTATTTGTCTGCAGTATACAGGTATGTCTCTCTGTTATGTGTTTGGATTTCATGTTTAGTTTGTTTAGTACCTCTGTAGGCAGGTTTTAGTGTTAGGACCCACCGTAATTGGAGTACTTTGGCGTAGTGGTGGGCTAAGCATACTATGGCCAGATGATGTGGCAGAATCTTTAATTGTTATCTTATAGTCCTAGGCTAGTTCCTGTATTCATGTTTGTCTGTTTCTTATGTACCATTGCACTCCTTTCCCTGAAGCATCTGAGGTTCCTCTCTCCTCTCCCCATGTCCCAGTTAATATGTCCTATCCTTGCTTAAAGGAGAAGCGTCAGAGGATTCTGGCTCCTCACTCCATCCCCTGTGTTCCTTGCCTTGTTCCCTGTGCTGTGTTGTGCCTTGTATCATGTATGTCTTGTCTGGTTATGTTTCTTGCTTGGTCTCCCTGTCCCTTGCTCCTTGCTCTGTCCCGCTTGCTCTGTCCCCCTTGCTTGCTATGTTTCTCCTGTTCTCTGCTCAGCTTCCATACTTCAAGCCTGCAGCATCCTGCCCATTTCTATGTTTTTTTATGTCTCATACCTGCTCCAGGGTGCCTGCAGGTTATTACTTTGTTTTGAACTGGACAACAAAGTTTTAGCAGTTTGCGGGTCTGGAACATTCAGGTGTGTGTTAACAATGGTGGAAAGACATCAGAAGTGATCTCAAAGAAGCAATTGTTGCTGCCCATTTCTTAAAGTGAAAAACATTTAAGACAGTTGCCAATATACCCAGGAGTGGACCTCCTAGCAAATTCACCCCAAGGTCAGACTGTGTAATGGTAAGAGAAATTGCAGAAAAACACAGTTGTTACATCTCAGACTCTACAGGACCGAGTTAGCATGCTAAATGTTAAAATTCATGACAGTAAAATAAAAAAATGTATGGTTTGTTTAGAAGGGTTGACAGGAGAAAGTCTCTTCTCTCTAAAAGGAAAATGGCAGCACGGCTTAGGCATGCAAAGTTGCATCTGAACAAACCATAAGACTTCTGGAACAATGTCCTTTGGATAGAGGAGACCAAAGTGGAGATGTTTGGCCATAATGCACAGTTTGCAAAAACCACAGCATATCAGCACAAACTTCTTATACCAACTGTCAGCAAAGTGGTGGAGGGTCATGATTTGAGTTTGTTTTGCAGCCACAGGCCAATTGAAGTAATTGAGTCAACCATTAACTCCTGTGTATACCAAGGTATTCTAGAGACAAATGGGAGGCCATCTGTCCAACAGCTAAAGCTTGACCAGAATTGGGTCAAGCAATGACCTCAAGCACACTAGCAAATCTACAACAAAATGACTGAAAAAGAAAAGAATCAAAATGTTGCAATGGCCCAGTCAAAGTCCAGATTTCAACCTGTGCTGTGGCTGGACCATAAGAGAGCTGTGCATTAACAAATGCCTGCAAACCTATGTTGACTGAAGCAACGTTATAAAGAAGAGTGGCCCAAAATTCCTCCGCATCTACAGTATGTGAGAGACTGATAAAAATCATACAGAAAAGGATTGCTTCAAGTTATTGCTGCTAAAGGAGGTTCTACATGCTATTGAATCATAAGGCAAACTTAGTTTATCACGCATTGCTTCTTCATTCTGGCTTTATTTTCTGACTAAATCACGACACACTGTAATATGCCATTTGTTGTTGCTCATCTGAGGTTGTATTTACCTAATTTTTAGACACCCCCCCCCCACTTAAAGTCTTTAAAGTGGGGGTGTGGCCTATATTCAGGGTCTGTCGGGCAGGCAGCGGGGTTAGGATACAGATCCCCCGCAGCGGTGCAGGGGACCTGCATCCTACTCTCCGATACGCTCAGACAGCCTCCCCTGCCAGCACTTCGCACGGAGGAGTGCCGGCATGGGAGATTCTCCAAGCCCATTGCGCAGACATTCACCGGCAGCGGTGATGTGCGTAAACAGCCCCCGCTGCCGGCACATCTGCACGATGTGCTTTAACAATGTACCTTGCCGGGAATTCCCACAGGGGGTGTCCCGGCAAGGGAGATTGTTAAAGCACATCGTGCAGACGTGCCAGCAGCAGAGGCTGTTTATGCTCGCATCGCCGCTGCTGGTGAAGGTCTGCACGAACAATCTTCCTTGCCGGTACTTCCCGGTACTTGCCGGTTCTTCGGTACGGCGGAAGTGCCGGCACCGGAAGTTGAATACTTCCGTTGAAAATGTCCCCCGCCGGCCCCGCAAGACCCTGTGGAGTCTGGACCGGTAAGTCTGGTGGGGGGGACAACTTGGGGACAGAGTGGCAGCATATCTCGGGGGGGCAGAAACGTTTTTCTTTAAAAAGCACCTACTTTTAGGGTGCGGCCTATATTCGGGTGCGGCCTATATCCGAGCCAGTACGGTATATATTGCTCATTACTGGAGAGATAACAAAATAAGAGGTGGACTGTGGCATCATGCTATCAACCAAAAGAACACAGGAACATATGTTCCCAACATATCAATCCACCAATTTAGCACCACTTTCTGGATAGCTGCCATAATGACATGCGCTATAACCTCAGGGCAAAACCTAAACATAGGCTAGATCTCCCCTATTATCCACTCATCACTGCTAATGTGACAAACAAACCATCTACCAATTACAATTATCCACTGTATCTGTGTTAAGACTGAATCCACAGCCTCCTCACTAACATTTTGCCCCCCGTCCCCTCCCAGGTCAATACACAGACCTGGCTTAGTTCCTCAGGCATAACATTAACCCCTGTGGTCTGCTGGCCTGCCCTGTCATGTAAGATTAATGTTTTCCTTTATAACCTTTGGTACATTTATCTAGGGCTCCTACAATTGTAAATGGTTTCCAAGAGAAAGAATTATCAGGTAAAACTAAGATCCCAATATGTATAGCGTGGATAAAAGAATATAGAGGGGAGATGTGAGGGAGGAATGTTTCAAAGGAAGGAATGACCACCCTTGACTTCAGGAGGGAAGTTTATTTCAAAGTAGGAGAAATGCTACAACAAAAGGTCATGAACTCAAACTAGATGGTCTGAGGATTAGATGTAATGTAAGAAAGTTTTACTTTACAGAGAGGGTGGTAGATAAATGGGACAGTCTCCCATCAAAAGTGATAGAGGTTAATACAGTGAAGGAATGTATGGGATAGGCATGAAGCTATCCTAAATCCAAGATGAGACCAAGGACTGACAGTTTCAAATCAAGACACTTTTGATTTTCATATAATAGCTACCAATAGTGTACCAAAATCATGGAGGTACAAGGCAATGGCCTGTATTCCCTCCTCTGCTCTCTTTCCTTTCTAAGATCTCAGAATGATTGCTAGTTAACATTATCATAGTGTCCTATAGCCAAAAAAGTAAAAACACCAAGGCAAAGCAGAAAATATGCTATAAACAAAATTCTTTAAACACTCAATGTTTAGGTAAAACATAAAACTATCTAAAATGGGGGAAAGTGGGTGGGGGCACGGTTGCCTGGGGTGCCATTTGGTCTATAGTGGCCTTGTGCATTGGAGTTCATGCGAAATGTAATATCAGTAGAGATGGGCTGTACTGTGGGCTGAAATCCCCCACTGAGATGGTCCTATTTCTCCAAGCAGAACTGACCCGCTTGCACCCAGTGCAAGCTCCTTTAAAGATATACTCCAGGCTCATCACAAGGTAAGCATACATGTGAGTGTTAGTGTGTTAGTTTAAGTAAGTGTGTTACTTTTTGTGTATGTTTTGGTTTGTTTGTGTGTGTTTGTTAACCACTTCACTACCTACGTTTTTTTTAGTATGCTAAAGACCATACATTTTTTTGCTACTTTATAAAGTACTGTGCTTTAGCATGAACAGCTTTAAGTTGAGACATTTCAGATACCAGTATAATAAATCACTACCATTAAACCATTATTATATTAATTTGCAGGGGGGGGGTATTTAAATACAGAAGAAACAATGACAATGTGCATTTAGCTAATGTGGTGTAATAACTATTATTTATACCTACTGCTACTGAATGTGCAGAGGTCTCTAAATTTCATTGATTTTTTTTTAATAAAGCTTTATTTGCATACAGTAATTTTGTAGTGGTTGTTAAACCCTCATGCTAAGTTGTTAAGAAGCAAGTTTTATTTAGAAATCTATAAAACATAATGAGATTACAACGTTATTAACATAAATTTTATGTGTGACTGGTTCCTATTGCACTCAGTAAGTAGATCTGAAACTTAATACTGTCATAGGCTCCACAAAAAACAGTAAATAAACCCTGTTATATATTATATAAACAATGATCAAGACATATACATTTGCTTAATATTATAGAATGACATTAAAAAATAACTAAATCTAATTATGTTTTAGGACAATACAAATTTTATTAAACACCTAAATGTATTAGCATTTAAATGTTTAAAACTAGTGCAATTTTATAGTGTTTTTACTATGTGAGTGTATTGAAAAATAGATATTATTAAATTCCCAAATGTCACCACCCAGCAAAGGAAGTCAGGGAAGAGATTAGCTACAGGGAGTTCTATGGACAGTCTGTGCCCCACACTATGATGCATGACTAATGACTAGAAGGTACAGACAGGGCTGGATAGTTTAGGCTGGACTGGATAGTACCAACTGAACTTGTTAGCAAAGACAGAAAGCTCACACATGGGCCAGAAGTTGGGTAGTCCTCACAACAAGGCACCTGATAGGATGACCCTCGGCCAGGGTGCCCTGGCACGATGGCTCTTTGACAGGGCAATCTGGTAGGTTGGCTATCCACAGGGCCGGCCTTAGGTTTTCAGGTGCCCTGTGCGGACTACTTCTCTGGCGCCCCCTTGACAAAAAAGGGAAAAAATCTTGTAACAAACAATTAGTTTCATTTACAGATTATTTATGTGGAAGTGCAAACAAGTACAATAAAATAACAACTGGAAACACTGGTAAAAATAAGGCACCTTAAATACATTAAATATAAGAAGAAAACAGTTTACAGTGCAATCTTTGTAACAAAAAAATTTTCCTTTAAATATTGAAAAAATTGGACCCTAGACAATTATTTCCTTTGCACCCCCTCCATGCACCCTAGCATGCAATCAGCCCCCCAGTCCCACACCAAAAAATATTTGCCTCAGTGCAGTCTTCCCTCCTTCTGACCCTACCGTGACTTTGAAAGGTCTTCTCTCCCGTACTCTTCCCCAGAGTCCCTTTGTCCTCTCATTCACTAAACCACACGTCTCCTTTTCTTCCTCCCTCTAGTTCAGGTATAGATCAAATAAACAACACTTGCGTGTATAGCATTACAGGTATAGTCCAACAGAATAACACACAAACCCAGCTTTGCAGGTACAGATCAACTGGGGATCACATGTAAACTCAACACTGAAGGTATAGATCAAATAAACAACACATGGAAACAGCACTCCAGGTATAGATCAACTAAATACGGTATACAAACCCTGTATTTGCAGGTATACATAAATAATGTATGGCAACACAGCATATCAGATATAGATCAACAGAATAACACACTGTTGCAGGCATAGATCACAGGTTGCATACCCCAAAGGCCAGCCCTGGTGTCCACATACAAATTACAGCCCATCTTTGTCCCCAAACAGCCCAGCATAAAACATCTTTGTCCCCAAATAGCCCAGCATAGGACATCTTTGTCCCCAAACAGCCACCCTGTGCCATCTTTGTCCCATAAACACTCTGCCCATGCCATCTTGGTCCCCAAAGCTCTAACACCCTGCTTGTGCCATCTTTGCCTTTCCCAAAATCACTTATAAATCTATGATACACACAAAACTCTTATACAGTCACTCACTCATTCACTAATTTACACAATTCCTTCACACAATTATTCATTCTCTCACTCATTCACACAAATCATTTACACATATTCATTAATGCATTCTCACAATTAATTTGAACATTAATTATCTAATTCTTTCACACAACTCATACAGACATTATTTCATTTATTATCTCACTCATTCACGCAATTCATCCACACATTAATGAATTTATTCTCTCACGCATTCACACAATTCATCCACACATTACTTCATTAATTGTCTTACTCATTCTCACTCTTTATTTATTTAAAGATTCTTACTACCCCCATTTCTCACAATCACTTATCCCTTCTCACTATCTACCCCTTTTCTCCCCTTCTCACCATCTACTCCCTCTCCTTCCCTTCTCACTATCTACTTTCTCTCCCCTTGTCACTATGTACCCACTTTGCTCCACCTACTCACTATCTACCCCCTTTTCCCAACTTTTGCAGTTCACTTACCCAGGTGAAGTCTGGTGATGGCAGCGGGAGGCCTCGATCTCGCTGCCCTGCCGCTACGGGCGTAGCCTCACCGCTGAGAGTCGGAATATGACATCATATTCCGGCGCTCATCATGAAGTGCCGCTCCTCAAACAAAGGCCTCCCGCTCCCACCACCGCAGTCAGGGCAGCGGTAGGGAGAAGAGGAGACAAAGGGGGCCGAGAGGTTGCTGAAAATGTTTTCATGTGCGACCACTCGGTGCCCCTCTCCTCCTCTTCCTGCCGCCTGGGTGCTGGCACGGCCCTGGACTTGGTAATGGGTATGGCTGCACGGTGCACAAGCTGCCATGGCGCCCTGTGCGGCCTCACAGCTCGCACAACCCAAAGGCCGGCCCTGGCTGTCTGACAGGGTGCCCTGTCAGGATGGCCCTTTTTACTTTTGATCAATATTTTCTTCTAACAAAAAAAGAGTCTAATTTATGGCATTCAATCTTCTTAGAAATAGAATTTTGCATCATTAGTAATATAATCCATAGAAGAGGTTACCGTTATTAAATGTATGATAACCAGGGATATCATATGGCCAGTATTTGACCAGTTTTGACAGTTTTTTGAATTTCAAGTTGCTGGTTGGATACTATGACCAGCTCTAGGGTGTCATCTATAGTGGAAAAAAACAAAACACTTATCTGTTAAGGGCTCATCTAGCTCTAATCCACAAAGCCTTCGGGTCTCAAAAAATATATGCAAAAAGACTAGCGCCAGACAAAAAAGAAAAAAACAGATGCAAACTTGCTTTTTAGGTGAATAGACATTATGCCTAACAAAAACGAGAAATTAAAATCAAATACCAAAATGCAAACATATTTAGTTTCACGATAATGTCATTAATCAGACCCAAAGACATGACATATTGGATACTTCTCCAAATACATATTTTGACATATTTTATACTTTACTCCTATTATCAGTATCATGTAAATGAAGCGTTTATGACAGATACTGTATCTTGAGCATTGAAAACTGACTTCCTACGTTTATTTAACACAGAAGTGCAATGCAGTGACAGTTCAAACTCAAATTCCCCCAACATATCCTGTCAAAGTACCTTAACAAAGCATTGGAAGGACAAGCTCCTGGGATAATATTGCAGTTCTGCCTAAAATCCTATTTAATCTGTGTCCTTCTGGATGAAATTGCCAGTGTTCATGTTTATTTCTTGTCAAGATTTAATTCCCAGACAACTTCATTGTAATTATGAAGACTTCTAAGGCCACAGGGAGGAAGGTTTTATATTAAACCATTATTAATTTATTACAATTATTTGAAGTTTTTATAGCTGTGAATTAAGATATTCATGATAGTACAGGGTTGAACTAATGATGTATTTTTCTTTAAATGTGAGACTTTACAAATACTATAATAATACCAGAATATGTGTTAACAAAATTCAAATGTTTGGTTTGTTTTCTATTTATATTTTCTTCCACAATACTGGTAATATGTCAAACATATTAGATTCCATAGCACTGAAAGCATAGGAATATGTAAGCAGTTTATGCTGGTTGATATAATAAAAGGTTAAATGTTAAGTTGTGGTGCTGTAAGCTTACACATTACGCAAGATACCTCCAGGCATATGAGCTAGGACATACAGTTGCTGGATGTTATATGGTGCAAGCTGAAGACAAAACCCCAGGAGCTCTGAGTTGTCTTTTAGCACCAGGCATTACCAAACGGTATCGACTCAAACAAAGGGACCAAAGGCAAAGATTCACTGGTGCCTGGGTGCAGTATTTCCTTGGTGCCCCATTGGTAGACCTGGCTATAACATTGACTCTGCTCTTTTGTAATAACCTACCCCTTTTGTCCCTACACCCCTGTTAATACTCCTCCCATATACTATACTCACCCCTTCCTATTAATGTCACATCCCATGACAATCTCTGTCTACAACCTTTTATGAGCGACTGCATGCACGAACAAGGGTATCCACTTTATCCAGTTTGGAAATCATGACAACGCATTACTAGCTGTATACATTTAAAAAATAAAATATGAAATGACAGACCAAACATTTTGGTAAAATAGTTTAATCACACACCTTACTATATGCCTAAAAAATCCCTGATTTTGTGCAAGTGTACCGAGAACAATTGCTGCCCATTTAACTTTAAATAAAATTTGCTAATTTCATCAATTTGTATGAATCTCAAAAAATGGAGTACACCAAAAAAAACAAGAGAAAATGAAGCAAACATCTCTGAATTTTCATTAGAATTTAGTTGGTTCTTTCACTCTTACTCACTCTCTTACACTCTCATTCACATTCTCTTATACTCTCATTCACGCTATCTCACGCTTTTTTGAATGTCTTCACCGACTTCTTCAATGTCACTGTCTCCTTGTCGTGCAGCTCTACTTCTTCTCTTGCATCTTCTTGTTCTTCTGTCTTCTTTCTTTTTTCGTCCACTGTTCCTTGGGTCTTCATTCTTCATCCACTTTTCTGTGGACATATCCTCTTGGTGATTGAGTTCTTATATTGCTAAATAAAAAGCAGTATTATAAGGAGTCAAGTGTTTGTCTAGCAGATTGGACACAACTACAGTTGTGGATAAATGTTTAGAGAATGACACAAGTATTGGTCTTCACAAAGTTAGCTGCTTCAGTGTTCTTTAATTTTTTGTCAGATGTTACTATGGTATACTGAAGTATAATTACAAGCATTTCATAAGTGTCAAAGGCTTTTATTGACAATTACATTGAGTGTATACAAACAGTCAATATTTGCAGAGTTGACCCTTCTTTATCAAGACCTCTGCAATCTGCTCTGGCATGCTGTCAATTAACTTTTGGGAGACATCTTGACTGATTGCAGCCCATTCTTGCATAATCAATGCTTGAAGTTTGTCAAAATGTGTGGGGTTTTTGTTTTTCCACCCACCTCTTGAGGATTGACCACAAGTTCTCGATGGGATTATTGTCTGGGGAGTTTCCTGGCCATGGACCCAAAATTTCGATGTTTTGTTCCCCGAGCTGCTTAGTTATCACTTTTGCCTTATGGAAAGGTGCTTTATCATGTTGGAAAAGGCATTGTTCATCACCAAACTGTTCTTGGATGGTTGGGAGAAGTTGCTCTTGTCACCTCGTCTCACCTTGTCTTCCCTGGATAAGCTTTTTTCCGGATGCCCCAAACAATCTGAAAGAGAATGACTCTCTGTGCCTTTTGCAGAATATCAGTCTGTACTCAATGTTTTTCCCAGACAGAAGCGGCTTCTTTGCTGCCTTTCTTGGCCACTCTTGCACTCACACCTGCCTTCTGCCATTCCTGAGCAAGCTCTGTACTGGTGGTGCCCCGATCCCAGAGCTGAATTAATTTCAGGAGACGGTCCTGGCACTTGCTGGACTTTCTTGGGTACCCTGACATTCTGCACAACAATTGAACCTCTCTTCTTGAAGTTCTTGATGATCTTATAATGGTTGATTTAGGTGCAATCTTACTAGCAGCAATATCCTTTCCTTTGAAGCCCTTTTTGTGCAAAGCAATGATGGCAGCATGTGTTTCCTTTTAGGTAACCATGGTTAACAGAGGAAGAACAATGATTTCAAGCATCACCCTCCTTTTAAAGCTTCCAGTCTGATATTCTAACTCAATCAGCATAACAGAGTGATCTCAAGTCTTGTCCACGTCAACACTCTCACCTGTGTTAACGAGAGAATCACTGACATAACGTCAGCTGTTCCTTTTGAGGCAGGGCTGAAATGTTTTTTTGGGGGATTAAGTTCATTTTCATGACAAAGAGGAACTTTGCAATTGATTGCAATTCATCTGATAACTCTTCATAACATTTTGGAGTATATGCAAATTGCCATAATCTAAACTGAGGCAGCAGACTTTGTGAAAATTAATATTTGTGTAATTCTCAAAATGTTTGTCCATAAACAAATAAACAAATAACTGATTTGTAGATGTCTGAAAACATATCATGCAAAACTATAACTGCCTGAAACAAAAGAACAATGGTTTGAAAACTTTTTTCCTCAAAGATGATGGAGCAAGATGGATAGCTTAAAAGGGAAAGTTGGGAAAGTATGACGTTTCTACTACCACCCTTTCTATCAAAAGGTCTCCTTCACCTAATCCTTTCCTTGCTCACCTTACCACTTTATGATCCTCGAGTCTTCTTTGTAGCTGCCTGCACATTTTGTACAAGCAGCCACACTTTTACCATGAGGTTCCGTAACATTGCGTTAGGTGACCTTGACCCCCAGGCCAGCCCGCACCTTTTGTATCTATTTATCTGTACACTCCCTACTACGACATAGACTGGAAGCACTTGAAGACAGTAATGCATACCTTGTACAAAATATTACAATGCTTGTAGGACTACTGTACTAGTTAGATGGCTTATTGCATCTTGTCTTTATAATACTGTAAACTGCAAATTACACATATGCTCTATATGTATGGACTATAAAATTAAACATATACATACATAAATACATAATACTGTAAGAGAGGGACTAGAGATACAGGGAAAGTGTATATAAATAAGATAAAAAGAATCAACAGCTGGCTTACTTGTTTAGTAATTTCCACTGATTACTTTCTTCCTCACTTCCAGATAGATAAATAGGTGATAGATACAAAGATAGGTAGATAGATACTCATCATAACTCACAGAATGTTTCACAGTAAAACAAAAGTAATATTACGGTAAATGTAAAATATATGACGTTACAGGTATTTTGGTATTTTATAATTGTACTGCTTCTATTAAATATGATAAATGTCACAATTATTTGCCTCCACTTAATACTATAGAATTACAATTTTGTTTTCGCTAACAGTGATTTACTTAGTGTATCTTGATTTACGATATGAGGAATGTGTTTAGTTAATGAAACATTTTAATTTACAGTGCATGATGCAGTATAAAATTACTTTGAATATTGGGACTGCATTACTGTTGACTACCGGCCAAAGTGTTAAATCAGGGAAGAATTAGCAATGTAAGCACTTTTATCTCAGGTACATCAAAATATTCTAACAATAAATGAAGCTGGCTCTATGAATTAAAATTCAATCTTGAAATCATGTAATAAATAAGGCCTTTTTATTATGTAGCATTTTTAGAGCATAACACAATGACATTTTTTTATCAGCTTACCATATACTGTGGTATATTATCCTAGGGGCCTTATTCTTTTGTATAGCATTCAGCTTCCAAACTTCCGCTTCTTTACAGCATGTGCCCCTATAAATGAAAGAGAATGTTAAATATATCTATTTATTTATAAATATATTTATTCACTGAAAGTTTTCAGATTTTAATTAAATATCTCCCCTATGCTTTGACAGGGCAATCCCAGCAAGCTTTCCCTGCAAGAAGAGTTGACTGACCCCTGATCTATATACCGTATTTGCCCGATTATAAGACGAGGGTTTTTTCAGAGCAAATGCTCTGAAAAATACCCCTCGTCTTGTAATCGGGGTCGTCTTCTAATCAGACCTCAAATAGAGGTCTGATTAGGAGACTAAGATCCAGATCCCCCGCACCGCTGCAGGGGACCTGGATCCTCCTGTCTCCCCCCCATTTAAACCCCCCCGCCACACACACTTACCGGTGCTTCCTGCCGGGGCAGCGGGTTGACGTCTACGCGATGCGCGTAGACAACGTCCGCTGCAGCCGGAAGGAGGTGTGGCTAGCAGCGGGGGTTGTCTGCGTCCGTCGCGTAGACATTCCCCGACTGTCAGAGATCAGAGTTCCCCGCACCGGTGCTGATCTCTGACAGCCGGGGAATGTATGCGGGACGGACGCATACAAACCCCCACTGCCATCTCCACCTCCTTCCGGCTGCAGGGGAAGGAGACGGCAACCTGCTGCCCCGGCTGGAAGCACCGGTAAGAGAGGGGTGAGAGGAGAGATAGGGGAGAGGGGGTTGGGAGGAG
>VKOC01015258.1:0-10767 GCA_009364415.1 Spea multiplicata | reverse complement strand
GCCAGTTAATCTTGTTTTAGCACCTCTGTTTAGTGTCTGCCCTTCTAACGTTATCCTTCTTCTCCCAAACTTAAACATCAACTAAACTTTTCTGATCAGGTAGCCACGGAGCTCCTAGAACTTCTGAACAAGGTCTATCCAGAAACGAGCTTCTAAGCATGTTTGAGTCTATAGCCAATGCACTTTAATAATTAGATTATATAGGAAGTTCATTTTGAAAATCAGCCACAGCAAGGCTTCTCATCTGGCTTTCTTTTTACCTCGATATCCAATATATATCTGCTTCTTACCTTCAATCATAAAACACCGGTTACTGCATTACAGCGTCTTTTCCATTATAAAAGCTTTGCTGTGGCTCAGTGTCAGTTGCCTTTAACTGATTTGGAACACAATGAGAATAAACTGAAATAAAGGTGTTGAATATGTTTGCTATTAAATAGTTTTATTACGCAGCTACCTAACAATATTATGCAAAAACCAGCAACATTTATCAAAACCATGTAGAATATAAATTAACATTCATGAAATCAATTAAACCGCCTTTCTAACAAATGAAAGCAAATAAACAGGGAGAAAACGCTATCCATGCTCGGAATCTGGGAAACCATCAGCAAGCACTGTGTGGTTGTGATCTCATAGTGAGTTATGACATCATCCTACCCATACAGCAGCCGGCACAGCATTCTATCTTCAGTGCAGTTGGGCGCTCGACACGTTCAAGGTGCTATTTCTTGAAGTGTGGTTACCAACTACGTCAACGGTTACCAGAGAAGAAAAACTCACCGAGCATTATGGCGGAGTGTTGTCTCTTCTCGGTGTTAAGGTGGATTTTAAAGATGTGTTGCCTCATTATACTACGCACATTTTTCAAAAGACTCAAAAAGGCTTCCAATAACGTTCCAACCCACAGCACAGGAGATGAAAACATCGAGCTCTTACCAAGCAGAACCTTTGTGCTGAAGAGAAAAAACGAAGGTAGCAGTACAGAAAAGAGAATGAGACTGAGGAAAAGGAGGAGATGTACTGCTAACCAGAGAGAGAAAAAACGCCTGTACATCAGGAAAAAGGAGATGACAAAGCGCAGAAGAACCAGCACAGACAGCTGTGAATATGAGCGGAAGAGGCGTAGAAATGACGAGAGTCATGATTTGGGGCAGCAGGAGAAACCAAAAGCAGATGCACACCTGGAGGAGTACAGGAGCAGGAGGATGAAGGTTCTTAGGAAAAGGCGCAGAAGTGTGGAGGACTGCGGCCTGACAGCCAAACGATTCAGGAACCTTCTCCCCATGTCGGTGTCTAGCTTAAGGTTTCATTTTCAATTAGGACAAGGGAGCTTTGGAAAGGTCATGTTGGCCTCTGTTCCTCCCAAGGATTCTTTAATCGCGGTTAAAATGATCCGCAAGAAATCCATGAAGTCTCTGCACATTATGAGAGAGAGGAGGATTCTGGAGGTAGCCAGGAACAGCCCGTTTCTATGCCACGGGTATGCAGCTTTCCAGACAGAGACCTGTGTGTTCCTCGCCATGGAGTTTATGGCTGGAGGAACCTTGGAATCGTATATGGACAGCGTTGGCTACATGACACAGAACACAGCCGCATTCTACTCTGCAGAGCTGGTCTGTGGCATCCAATTCCTCCATTCCCAGGGCATCGTTCATAGAGATCTGAAGCCGCAGAACGTCCTACTTGATCGCGAGGGCCATGCGAAGATCAGTGATTTTGGTCTTGCTGTAGAAGGCGTTTTTGGAAGTACAGTGAGAGGACATTGTGGAACACGTCTGTACATGGCCCCGGAAATATATCTAAAGGAACAATATGGTGTTGCTGTCGACTGGTGGTCCTTTGGGGTGATGCTCTTCCGCATGCTTAATGGAACTTTTCCCTTCTTCACTGGCTACTGCAAGAAGGCAACTGTCCATTCTATTATCAATGGCAGGCCGAAATACACCAAGGCATTAAGCCAAGAAGCTGTGGATATACTGACTTGTCTGTTAAAGAAAGATCCTCAGGTTCGCCTCTGGATGGCTGAAGACATCAGGGAGCATCCGTTCTTTTACAGCATAAATTGGGAAGACATAGAGAAACGGAGAATACTTCCCCCATACCAGAAGCCTGAAAGACCCAATCGCCGCTTCAAGAACTTCCAACCCATACCATCGGTTTTGGAGATCACAGAGGACATTGCCTCTCCATCTAGTAACCAGAGCCTGTCTGACACCTCCTCTTTATTTAGTGATCAGAGCCCGGCCGGCGCGTCCTCTTCATCGAGTGACCAGAGCCTGTTCGGCTTCTCTTTTGTCACTCCAGACTGGATGTATTGAAGATTTTGTCAGAGCGATTGTCAAGACTTTCCACATTTGTTGTCTCCAGGAAAGTAAAAAATAAAATACCCCCCCCCTCCAATTTTGGTTATAGTTTCCTTCTTGTTATACAGTAACAGGGTGCATATGACCTCAAAATGCAGGTTTAGCCCAACATCATACACAGTGATTTCTTATGTGCAGATTCAAATGACCCAAATATAACTGAATTTTAAATATTCTTCTTACATGCAGAAATTAATATTAAATCTTATAATATATGATTTTCAAAGGCTTCTTCTGGCCTAAAGTCTCGGATCTTTGATGGAGAAGGTGGGCGCCTTTTGGCTACCTGTTAGGCAGTGAGGAGGGGGACCTAGAAAATGTTTCCCTCTTGGCCTTTTTGGAGAGGAGGAAAGGAAGGAGTCGCGCAACGCCTTTCGGAGAGTGCGGCCCCAGAAGATGAAGACTGGGGACCTGGTGGTGCGCCGGGGCCTTAAATCAGCTCCGTTTCACCCTTGGCACGTCGTCACTATTTCGGATATGGTTGGGATGTTGTCTGACCCGTAGTGACAGAGGACTGGATTTCCCATAACCTGACAAATTCCCATCCCTATATATACGGCTTGTAAACTAAATGCATGTGCAATAACCCTATATATGCCCTATACATACATATAATGTACCAACGTTTACATAGCTTGAGTACCAAGAGCAAACAGCAAACAGCGCCAGAAGGAAACTTTGTTTAAAAATAGATAGAATTTTAATAAAACACACTAAAAGATACACCACAATTAACACACAATTACCACTTATTTGTTACATTAAGTATCACATCACAAAGCCAATCCTTTGATACAATAGATCTGCGGGCAAACCAATTCCCTATTTGTATCTAATCTTAGCGCATTACCCCAATTATACTACTATACAAATTAATTAACCAATGCCAGCATATACAGCCAATACTAAGATATTACACAGTTATAATATAATTATTGTTGCCATCAGTCACACCTATCCAATAATCCTGCCACAACATTCCCCTGCTGCCTGATCGGTCAATCAGAGCGACAGTGCAGCGTTATCCCTTAACCCTGTTAATACCCGCTTTGTATGGTGCTCTGCTGCTGCAGGCAGACCAGCAAAAAAAGAGCCCCCACAAGACCTTTGATCAGAGGCAGCTACAGGAACAGGGGCCAAGTTTTCTTCGGTCTCCACATGAGTGTGAAGATCATCCCCAACCCCCCCTGCTGCCTGATCGCTCCATTAAGAGCGATCGTGCAGTGTTAACCCCTTCAAAATGCCGCAATTGTGTATGACACTAACGCGGCATTGCAGGGGTTAATATTTGTCCCTACAAGCTTGTTGGGACTAAATATAAGTCAATGCTGTGCTCCTATGAAGCATCAGCATCGAAAGAGTTTTAAAAAAAAACTACCATATTTGTTCCAAAAATGTGAATATTAATTTAGGAAAAAAAGAAAAAGGCTGAATATAAGACGACCTTATAAGAAAAAAAGTTTTACTACTAAATATTAATTCACATGTAAACTATTTTTCACATTTTATAAAAACTATGATAACTTTTTTCTTTTTAATTCCTTTTTTTTGCCAACCTGTTCCCCAGTTATGCACATCTGCTCCACAGTTTGCTACTCTGGCCTCCGAAATGCCTTTTAACCTCCTATATGCCACTTTGCCTCCATGATATGCCTTTTAACCCCCATTATGCCACTCTGCCCCCCAGAGATGCCTTTTAACCCCCTATATGCCACTCTGTCCCCCAGATATGCCTTATACCTGCCTATATGCCACTCTGCCTCAATTATATGCCTTTTAACCCCCATTATGCCACTCAGCCCACCCGAAATGCATTTTAACCCCCTATATGCCACTCTGACCCGCCGACTTACCACTTCTTCCCCAGACACTTTCCTCGTACTTCAGACTCCGCTGTGTGTGGTAGGGGAAGCCGGTAGAAGTCTGCGCAATGCACGTAGACAACCTCTGCTGCTCGATAGTTCCGCCGAGGCTTCTATGACGCAGCACCGGCGTGACGTGACCTTCCGGTGCTCAGTCATAGAAGCCCAGGCGGATATCACGTGGACAACCGCCGCTGCTGCCGGCACTTCCGCCGGGGCTTCTATGATGGAGCACCCGAAGGTCATGTCACGTCGGCGCTCCATCATAGAAGCCCCCAGAGGAAGTGCCAGCAGCAGCGGAGGTTACCAGACAGGAGGATCCAGGTCCCCTGCAGAGCTGCGGGGGATCTGGATCTTAGTCTTGTAGTCAGACCTCTATTTGAGGTCTGATTATCAGATGGCCTCAAATATAATATGAGGGGTATTTTTCAAAGTGTTTGCTCTGAAAACACCTCGTCTTATAATGGAGCAAATGAGGTAATAATAAAAATTTTAAAAAAAATAACAGCACTGACCTGAATGTCAAGGGTGCTTCCAGGTCTTTTACTGTGAGTTAAGAATCTGCAGCAGTTAAACCCGCTGCAGAACCAAGCAAAAGTATGCTGATCATGATCAGATCGCTCCCGGGCCATTAGGAGTGATCTGATCATTATGGCAGCCCCTGGATGACCCTGCCCTAGAAAGAGAGAAGGGGCATCTAAGGTAATAATGGGGAAAAAACACAAATTATTAATAAAAATACATAATTATTACCTAATCACTTGTCCGTGATATTTTAAGTCGCTGATTATTCATCAATGTCAGTGGCCGAAATGTGTCACTGAGAAGTGATCTGATAGCTATACATATAATAATTTAAAATAAATAAATTAAAAAAAATTTAAAAATTGAAATGCACATGTTTCCGTTTTGACTACACAATATCTGAGAAACATTACTTATCCATGCATGTGGGGTATCGCTGTACAAGGGAGTGTTACTGAATACAAATACCAGGTATATGTGGTGTTTCCAAAACCAGGACAAATACCTAAATACACTTTTGGAGGTCTTTTTTTCCCATTTGCACTGGTTATATATAGTTTTTATAGGCGAAACTGTAAAAATATTTCCCCACTTTTTAGCTATTTTTCATACTAATGATTTATACCGTATTTGCTCGATTATAAGACAACCCCTCAAAATTTTAATATTAATTTAGCAAAGAAAGAAAAAGCCTGAATATAAGACTACACTATAGGAAAAAAGTTTTACATGTAAACTATTTTTTCATATTTAATAAAAACTATGATTGAGAATAAAGCATATTTTAAAATTTCCATTTATTTGCCAACCAACCCCCCAGTTATGCACATCTCCCACCAGGTTTGCCTCTTTGTATGCCACTCTTCCCCCCAGAAATACCTTATACCCCCTATATGCCACTCTGCCTCCCTAATATGCCACTCCGCTCCCCCCACAAACTTACCAATTTATCCCCCGACTTGTCCCCCTGTGATTCAGACTCCCTGAAGTCTAGTTGGGGCAGCCGGTGGACGTGCGATGCGCCTTAAGTTGGCCCGGTTTCACCCTCGGCACGTCGTCGAGTCTTGCCGTCAGAATGCGGGGGTCTGGGGATCGCTCATGTTGCATGGGAAGGAGTGTAGCCTGTAGGACAACAATGAAAGTTTGAACACCCAGGATGCAGCAAACACAAAATATACGGCAATATTCATTGTACGTGATCATGGCTACTTCATCTCATGAGGGACCGCAAGACACGTCTGTTTGACCACCAACCATGCTTTCAGCCTCTCAGTTTTCAGACATAGAACATGCGCTGGATAAGAGAAATATATTCTGTACCTAAATGACATTCCCTTTCTGTTCTCCTACTCAATGTCTACCTGGGTGTCAGAACCCGACCCGCAGCAACTCACCCGAGTACCCGCGGGTAGGTCCTCTGCCGCATCCACGCCGATCCGGCTGTCGTGTGCGCTCCAGCCTCGCCCTCGCCCCCTTTTTCTCTGCTTCAGGAGGGAGGCGGCCTCGTGCGCGCCCAATGAAGTCATCACCCGGGAACATTTAAAACTCCATCTTCGCTACTGCTTGATGTATTTTGGGATGCAGTCTCGTGAGTTCCTATATTCTGATTTCTATCTTGGCTTGTTAACGTACTTTGCTACTTTTCTGGTGCCCCTGCATGATCTTCTAAACGGTACTTCCTAAATTTCGGGCAAGATTGCCTAAACGGTGCTTCCTGAATTTCGGCTGCTCCTAAGTCAAGTCTGCCTGTTCCTGCATACCGGACTCCCCTATACTCGTCCTCACACTGGGTCACCATTTGCCATCTTCTCCATTTTTCAACGTTTTAACCACTACACCCTTTAACGTGTTTACCTTTTTGGCCAGTTAATCTTGTTTTAGCACCTCTGTTTAGTGTCTGCCCTTCTAACGTTATCCTTCTTCTCCCAAACTTAAACATCAACTAAACTTTTCTGATCAGGTAGCCACGGAGCTCCTAGAACTTCTGAACAAGGTCTATCCAGAAACGAGCTTCTAAGCATGTTTGAGTCTATAGCCAATGCACTTTAATAATTAGATTATATAGGAAGTTCATTTTGAAAATCAGCCACAGCAAGGCTTCTCATCTGGCTTTCTTTTTACCTCGATATCCAATATATCTGCTTCTTACCTTCAATCATAAAACACCGGTTACTGCATTACAGCGTCTTTTCCATTATAAAAGCTTTGCTGTGGCTCAGTGTCAGTTGCCTTTAACTGATTTGGAACACAATGAGAATAAACTGAAATAAAGGTGTTGAATATGTTTGCTATTAAATAGTTTTATTACGCAGCTACCTAACAATATTATGCAAAAACCAGCAACATTTATCAAAACCACGTAGAATATAAATTAACATTCATGAAATCAATTAAACCGCCTTTCTAACAAATGAAAGCAAATAAACAGGGAGAAAACGCTATCCATGCTCGGAATCTGGGAAACCATCAGCAAGCACTGTGTGGTTGTGATCTCATAGTGAGTTATGACATCATCCTACCCATACAGCAGCCGGCACAGCATTCTATCTTCAGTGCAGTTGGGCGCTCGACACGTTCAAGGTGCTATTTCTTGAAGTGTGGTTACCAACTACGTCAACGGTTACCAGAGAAGAAAAACTCACCGAGCATTATGGCGGAGTGTTGTCTCTTCTCGGTGTTAAGGTGGATTTTAAAGATGTGTTGCCTCATTATACTACGCACATTTTTCAAAAGACTCAAAAAGGCTTCCAATAATGTTCCAACCCACAGCACAGGAGATGAAAACATCGAGCTCTTACCAAGCAGAACCTTTGTGCTGAAGAGAAAAAACGAAGGTAGCAGTACAGAAAAGAGAATGAGACTGAGGAAAAGGAGGAGATGTACTGCTAACCAGAGAGAGAAAAAACGCCTGTACATCAGGAAAAAGGAGATGACAAAGCGCAGAAGAACCAGCACAGACAGCTGTGAATATGAGCGGAAGAGGCGTAGAAATGACGAGAGTCATGATTTGGGGCAGCAGGAGAAACCAAAAGCAGATGCACACCTGGAGGAGTACAGGAGCAGGAGGATGAAGGTTCTTAGGAAAAGGCGCAGAAGTGTGGAGGACTGCGGCCTGACAGCCAAACGATTCAGGAACCTTCTCCCCATGTCGGTGTCTAGCTTAAGGTTTCATTTTCAATTAGGACAAGGGAGCTTTGGAAAGGTCATGTTGGCCTCTGTTCCTCCCAAGGATTCTTTAATCGCGGTTAAAATGATCCGCAAGAAATCCATGAAGTCTCTGCACATTATGAGAGAGAGGAGGATTCTGGAGGTAGCCAGGAACAGCCCGTTTCTATGCCACGGGTATGCAGCTTTCCAGACAGAGACCTGTGTGTTCCTCGCCATGGAGTTTATGGCTGGAGGAACCTTGGAATCGTATATGGACAGCGTTGGCTACATGACACAGAACACAGCCGCATTCTACTCTGCAGAGCTGGTCTGTGGCATCCAATTCCTCCATTCCCAGGGCATCGTTCATAGAGATCTGAAGCCGCAGAACGTCCTACTTGATCGCGAGGGCCATGCGAAGATCAGTGATTTTGGTCTTGCTGTAGAAGGCGTTTTTGGAAGTACAGTGAGAGGACATTGTGGAACACGTCTGTACATGGCCCCGGAAATATATCTAAAGGAACAATATGGTGTTGCTGTCGACTGGTGGTCCTTTGGGGTGATGCTCTTCCGCATGCTTAATGGAACTTTTCCCTTCTTCACTGGCTACTGCAAGAAGGCAACTGTCCATTCTATTATCAATGGCAGGCCGAAATACACCAAGGCATTAAGCCAAGAAGCTGTGGATATACTGACTTGTCTGTTAAAGAAAGATCCTCAGGTTCGCCTCTGGATGGCTGAAGACATCAGGGAGCATCCGTTCTTTTACAGCATAAATTGGGAAGACATAGAGAAACGGAGAATACTTCCCCCATACCAGAAGCCTGAAAGACCCAATCGCCGCTTCAAGAACTTCCAACCCATACCATCGGTTTTGGAGATCACAGAGGACATTGCCTCTCCATCTAGTAACCAGAGCCTGTCTGACACCTCCTCTTTATTTAGTCATCAGAGCCCGGCCGGCGCGTCCTCTTCATCGAGTGACCAGAGCCTGTTCGGCTTCTCTTTTGTCACTCCAGACTGGATGTATTGAAGATTTTGTCAGAGCGATTGTCAAGACTTTCCACATTTGTTGTCTCCAGGAAAGTAAAAAATAAAATACCCCCCCCCTCCAATTTTGGTTATAGTTTCCTTCTTGTTATACAGTAACAGGGTGCATATGACCTCAAAATGCAGGTTTAGCCCAACATCATACACAGTGATTTCTTATGTGCAGATTCAAATGACCCAAATATAACTGAATTTTAAATATTCTTCTTACATGCAGAAATTAATATTAAATCTTATAATATATGATTTTCAAAGGCTTCTTCTGGCCTAAAGTCTCGGATCTTTGATGGAGAAGGTGGGCGCCTTTTGGCTACCTGTTAGGCAGTGAGGAGGGGGACCTAGAAAATGTTTCCCTCTTGGCCTTTTTGGAGAGGAGGAAAGGAAGGAGTCGCGCAACGCCTTTCGGAGAGTGCGGCCCCAGAAGATGAAGACTGGGGACCTGGTGGTGCGCCGGGGCCTTAAATCAGCTCCGTTTCACCCTTGGCACGTCGTCACTATTTCGGATATGGTTGGGATGTTGTCTGACCCGTAGTGACAGAGGACTGGATTTCCCATAACCTGACAAATTCCCATCCCTATATATACGGCTTGTAAACTAAATGCATGTGCAATAACCCTATATATGCCCTATACATACATATAATGTACCAACGTTTACATAGCTTGAGTACCAAGAGACAACAACCCAAGATGTGTTCAGCAACATTTCTTGAGTACAGTAATACCCCTGCCGGTAACATAAACACTCATGTATGGCAAACAGCGCCAGAAGGAAACTTTGTTTAAAAATAGATAGAATTTTAATAAAACACACTAAAAGATACACCACAATTAACACACAATTACCACTTATTTGTTACATTAAGTATCACATCACAAAGCCAATCCTTTGATACAATAGATCTGCGGGCAAACCAATTCCCTATTTGTATCTAATCTTACCGCATTACCCCAATTATACTACGATACAAATTAATTAACCAATGCCAGCATATACAGCCAATACTAAGATATTACACAGTTATAATATAATTATTGTTGCCATCAGTCACACCTATCCAATAATCCTGCCACAACATTCCCCTGCTGCCTGATCGGTCAATCAGAGCGACAGTGCAGCGTTATCCCTTAACCCTGTTAATACCCGCTTTGTATGGTGCTCTGCTGCTGCAGGCAGACCAGCAAAAAAAGAGCCCCCACAAGACCTTTTTATCAGAGGCAGCTACAGGAACAGGGGCCAAGTTTTCTTCGGTCTCCACATGAGTGTGAAGATCATCCCCAACCCCCCCTGCTGCCTGATCGCTCCATTAAGAGCGATCGTGCAGTGTTAACCCCTTCAAAATGCCGCAATTGTGTATGACACTAACGCGGCATTGCAGGGGTTAATATTTGTCCCTACAAGCTTGTTGGGACTAAATATAAGTCAATGCTGTGCTCCTATGAAGCATCAGCATCGAAAGAGTTTTAAAAAAAACTACCATATTTGTTCCAAAAATGTGAATATTAATTTAGGAAAAAAAGAAAAAGGCTGAATATAAGACGACCTTATAAGAAAAAAAGTTTTACTACTAAATATTAATTCACATGTAAACTATTTTTCACATTTTATAAAAACTATGATAACTTTTTTCTTTTTAATTCCTTTTTTTTGCCAACCTGTCCCCCAGTTATGCACATCTGCTCCACAGTTTGCTACTCTGGCCTCCGAAATGCCTTTTAACCTCCTATATGCCACTTTGCCTCCATGATATGCCTTTTAACCCCCATTATGCCACTCTGCCCCCCAGAGATGCCTTTTAACCCCCTATATGCCACTC
>VKOC01015257.1:0-13657 GCA_009364415.1 Spea multiplicata | reverse complement strand
TACTGCTCTCATTTAAGAGCTGTTGCTCGAAGAAGAAACATATCCTATGATGCCTCGTTTCATCCCTTTTTTAGTTCAATAAAAAAGACTCAGAGCCTTAAACAACAAGTTTGGTTACATGCTGAATCTCAGTTCCAACCATGTCTATTAAATGAAAACACCCATTCTGTCTTTCCCCAGCATCTATGCTACATCTATCCTGAAATGTGGTCTTCTAAATGGTTGGTGGCTTTTGTAGCAGAAGATGTCCAAAATATAAGACCCTGTCCCTGCTTGGAGGTTTCTGCCCCGAGAGAGATTTCAAATGACTTGATCATTCGTGATCAGCTATTTGATTTCATTTTCTTTTTTTGTTTTCTGTGTCCAAGTGACTCACAGAGGTTAAAAAAGCACTCAAATATAGCCTCAGAAGATCAGTTTGAAAACACCTTGTATGTCTTTGGCATTCAGATACTTCACTTTCACCCATCGTACAACTTCCCAGCAGTCTTTTCTTATGGGTAAAGTCTGTTGAAATACTCAATTAAACACCTGCTAATTTTCTGAAACACACCAATGTTACCTTCAAGCCTTACCTTCGATATCCAGGTTGATCTTGTAAATCTTACCCATATATGAGTGTACATTCTTAGCTGCGATTCACTTACAAACATCGAAACATAGAAAGTGAAGGCAGATAAGAACCAGTAGGTCCATCCAGTCTGCCCAACCTCTGAGTACTTTCCTTTAGTACCTGCCCTTATCCTATATCTAGCTTGGCCTTATGCCTATCTCATGCTTGCTTAAATGCCTTTACTGTAATAACATCTACCACTTCTGATGGAAGGCTACTCCATGCGTCCACTATCCTTTCCATAAAGTAATATTTTCTGTTGTTACCAATAAACCTTTGCCCCTCTAGCTTATGCCTATGCCCTCTTGTTGTGGTAGTATTTCTCCTTTTTAAATAAACTCTCTTCCTTTATCTTGCTGATTCCCTTTAAGTATTTAAATGTTTCTATCATATCCCTAGATATATATATATAGATAGATAGATATAGCTAGATAGAGATATAGATATAGATATATATATATATATATATATCATATCAAATGATTCAGTCTTTTTTTCCCAACGTGTTCTCTTAAGGGAGGCATTGTTTCCATTTCTTCTGGATTTATCCCATGTGTTCATACGTGTGTGGTGATTATGATTATGTGAACTGTATGTGTGTCTAGATACATGGATCCCTCTCTCCATGTCATCTCTGTCTCTATGAAATTTTCTCTTTTTGTTATTAATGATCTCTTCCTCTATTTTACTTTAATTTTACTTTAACTAATAGTTTATTTTCTATACTATTTTTGTTTGATGTGATGAATTTTTTATCAATCTTTATTTTAATCTCTTCTTCCACTGATTTAATTTCCTTCTCTATATGGTTTAATTGTTCCTTTTGTTGTGTGACTATCAGTTGCGTCAATTTATAAGAGCATTCATCGAGTGTTTTATTCCACTCTTGCTTAAAGCTATGGTCCTCAAGACCAAAGGCAGGGTTTTTATAGATCCTCAGTCCCCTAGGGATAGTTCTAGTTTTTATATATTGTTCTATAAAAGTAATCTCCCACCAACGTTTAATTTCCTTCTCCCTAAGTCTTTCCATTTTAATAAATAAACTCATGTCCGGTGAACATTCCCTAGGAGAGAGATTTTAACTTCGCTTTCTTCACACAATATAACACCCAAGCTAATAAAATGAAAAATATCATTCGTAAACACTGGCACATCTTGAGAAATGATGATGTTTTAGGGACCGTATTACTGAGCAAACCACAAGTGATCTTTAGGAAAACAGGATCATTAAAAACCATGTTGGCACCAAGTATCCTACCTAAACAAGCAGTAGGACAGAACACCCAGATGTTTATAGGGAATAGACCAAAAGGTTTTTATAGGTGTAGCCACTGTAAGATGTGCACTTTTCTTCCAAAGAAGACTGATCAGTTTGTAGGTCAAAGAATGGGCCTAGTGTACACAATAAAACACTTCATAAATTGTTCAACGAGAAACGTAGTATATTTATTGGAATGTGGATGTGGTTTACAGTATGTAGGCAGGACCATAAGGCCGATGAAAGAAAGGATATTGGAACACCTGGGGGACATAAGAAATCTAAATATGAAACACAGTGTCCCCAGACACTGTAATACATGTCCAAAGTTTTCCGTGGAGACACTAAAAATTATAGGTATAGATTGGGTTCCGCCCAATTGGAGAGGCAGTAGCACGGTCGATAACTTATCCAAACGTGAGACCGAATGGATTTTTAAACTAAAAACCTATAAGAAAGGCTGCCTCAACATGGAGTTGGATATTCTAACTTACATGTAATATATTCCAATAGAAGAAGGACATATAAATCATATCAACAGAAAAAGGACACCAGAATTTTATATATCCATAGATTTTATTCATTTTTTTAATATATTTTAGTTCCAAAAAACAATTCACTTTTTAAAGAAACAATTTATTTTTAATTACTACTTGATTCATTTTTTGATGGAATATCACACAGTATAAAATTGTCCATTGACTAACCACATATAAGATATCACTTTATTAGGAATATACACCACATCTATATTCATATCTATATCCGGATGAGGATGCACTTAAAATATGAATCTTTCTTAGCCCTCAAGGCAAATTTTCTTCCTACTGGCTTGGGCATGCACCCTCCTGTGGTGGTTGTAGCTTTTTCATTCATTCATTCTTTGCTTCTTTCCT
Organism: Spea multiplicata; assembly: GCA_009364415.1. Lineage (NCBI taxonomy): Eukaryota > Metazoa > Chordata > Amphibia > Anura > Pelobatidae > Spea > Spea multiplicata. The sequence continues at coordinate 10,890 of VKOC01015257.1, read as the reverse complement.
CTGTGTAACATAATCAAAACACCATTATGGTATACCCACAATACAGTTCAGTTCTTTATTTCTTCCACTCATTTTTCTTTCCCTAGTGCAACACAAATATCTGTCTATGGCATTGGTATATTTCATTAATGTATATCCCACGATTGTTTACTCTCCGTTTTCGGCACTCCAGAAAATAGATCGGTGGTGACGCTTCTGTAATGGTGCCGTTTTTCTTCCCCTTTTTTCCGTATCCTGGCTTTCACATTAGACCTTGGTACAAGAGACTCGGTCTCCCGTTACACGCATCCGTGATCGGTATATTGTTTTAACGATCTTCTTTCTTATCTTTAAACTTACCTTGGAGCTTCGCTGGATATACCACTTACCATTAAAACGTTGAATGAAGATCCCTGGACGCAACAACGTTAGACGCAGGGACGTCATCACGTAATGACGTTGGGCTAAAGATGGCGCCCAGCTCGATTTAAAAGGACCGCACATAGACACCGAAGACACTCCTGATGAAGCCACAAACTCGGCGAAACGCGTTGAGAACTTTGTTAGAGCTCTTTTTATACTTTTATAACACTTTTTATTGTTTTATAAGTGTGTTTGGGCTATAGCCCTGAATAAATAGTTTATATTTTTAAAACTATCTCTGGTAATCTGCATGGTTACTCCAATTGGATATTCACATCAATTAGCTGTGGGATACCCCTGAAATCCGGAGGCTAATGAGAGGAAACACACCGGAGCTATATGGGCACGCTATACTCACATTAAGTGGACATCTATTCTGGCGTGTTCCAGGATCATTTTTTACTGTTCCTGTTTCTTCTGTTTCTTGCATATATCAAGCACTGCCACCTGGAGAATTGGTCATATATGAAGCCTGATTACCATGTACACACTGTGAGTGCATAAAATAACGCACTATTTAATGTTCTTATATAGAATACTACACTATTAGTGTCTTTTTATTTTCTTTTTACCGGTTAACGCGAGCGCCCCCGAGTGGTCTTTTCTAATCATTCAGCTGTAACCTGATCCTAGAGGTGTGAGTCATCTGCAGAGCACTCAGACACAGACTCTGGGGTCAGGTTACAGCTCATTAATTCACAGAGGAACGATGACTCATAGAGTCAGAGACTCGTTCAATGATTCGAATGATCCGAAGATTCGAAGAGTCGAATGATCCGAAGACTCGAATGATTCAAATGATTCGAATCTTACAGGGATCCGGATCTTACAAGGATCCGAATCTTACAGAGATTCGAATCATTCAGAGAATATTACTGATACCATACTTTTATAAATAAATACATTAATAATGTTCACACTGCCCCCAGGATTTAGATTCCCCTGAGTTTGCCCCCCTTTACCTATAAGTGCACCTACAGTTAACTTTATTAAATTAATTAAATTAACCCTCAGTCATCAGCATAAAATTAACCCTTATACCCCATCAACCATAACTGCCCCTGAAATTAACCCTAAAGACCCCATTAACCATAACGGCCCCTGAAATTAACCCTAAATACTCCATTAACCATAACTGCCCCTAAATTAATTGCATGTACTCCAGATAAATTACCTAATAAATTGGTATGGTTGATGGGGTCTTTAGTGTTAGGGGCAGTTATGCTTATGTCTTTAGTGTTAATTTAGGGGCAGTTAATCCGGATCACTGTAAGATTCGGATCCCTGTAAGATCCGAATCTTCGAACGACTTTCTGCCTTCATTGACATCACTGGAGGCAGGGGGGAGGATTCATAATGAAAGGGGCGGGGCCAATCGTTAGTGTGCCTGCACGGAGTTACTGGAAAACAGTAACTCCTGTGAGTCACACTGAGTGATCCGAAGATTCGGATCATGAATCGGATCATTTCAGTGAACGAATCGAAATGATCCGATTCACTTTAATGATCCGATCTTCCCATCAGTATGCTCTTGTTCCCCACAGCTTGCGTCTCGGTTTCCATGGAGATGGGGTAGCTTATTCCGTGACGGTACATGTGTCACTATTAAACATAAAACGGTATCTTTCTAAATGGTAGATTAGAAATCTATGCTGCATCGCCAATAAATGTTACCTAAGCACATTATACTCGTGATAGTGCTCCCTGGAGAAACTAATGAACACTGCAATAGTGAAACAAGATGAAATCACCCCTACTACCTCGTTTGGTATAGCCCACTGGGCATACATTCATTCGCTAACGAGGTGTACCAAAGCATCATGGGATATGTAGTTGGTTTAAAAAAAAAACAAAAAACGAAAGGACGCTAACTAGTGAACGTTCCACCAATCAAATAGGTTTGTTTGATTTCGAGGCTTGAACAGCAAAAGGGAACCGGAAGCTGCTTGTTGACAGCTCATGGTCCGGTATACGAAGCTTGACAGTGATAGAAATGGTGAGGGAGGTGTGATTTCATAAAGTAATTTAAAAACCATAAATAAAGTCATTTTTGCATGAATATTTCCCAGGAGTAATGGGACTTGTAATATTGCTTGTTATACCATTTAATCATCATCATCATCATCATTCAGCTGCATGTAAGATATTTCTAAAGCCAACCTCATTAATGAATAAGGCTGCTTGATCGGACGCTGCGGAAATCATTCATTTCTTTAGTGAATAAAGCTGATTATTGTTCAGTTTGAACCATTTTCTTTGTATTCTTTGCACATTCTTATCTTTCCTGAACCTTTTCTATGGAAAGGTGTGATGTGTACAGAGATCAATAAATAATAAATTGATTAGATACTGTAGTTGTAACGTCTCAATGTTTCTATTTGCTAGGTTGGCGTAGATGGTCCGGACGTACTTTTTAGAACCAGAGGTGGTTTGGACCTTTGCTTCCCTTTGACTGCAACTAATGGATTGTATGACGCTGCGTTTAAAGGATTTGTGTTTACTAGATTTGCAGATGAGAAAATATTTTGCTTAATTTTAACTTTTTCCTGCCCGTGCAATATAGAAAAATCTACGAAGAAGGCTTTGTTGGAAGCACTCGCTGACGTCTCTGCCAAGCTGCTGTCTGATTCTCTGGTGTTCAGCGTTTGTAACAGCTCGCTTTACATATGGCCCAACACCGGAGCCAGCTCATCCCCTATAGAACTGACAGATGACTCTCCATGCAACAACACACTGAGCTTCATAGAGTGAGTAAAAGATGAATTATTCTTTTTTTTGTGTAAAGAGCGCATCTTTATCCACTTGAAATGTGATTTATCCTTGTTTGTGTGTTCCAGGATTGATGATGAGGATGCAAAGAGAAAAAGCTCCAAAAAGAAAGCGAAAAGAATCCAAGACACGGTATAGAACAGATGTGCAAGCATCTCCTTGTGCCTTATAGCATTGCATAGAAGTGAATGAACCCCTTCCTATAATCCAAACTGTACTGATTGCCAAGGAATGGATTTGGTTCAATCTTTAGGTTACAAAGCATAATTGGTGCGTTAATGCAGTATATTTAAGTCATAATGTGACTTCTGTGTGACATTCTTTAAGCTACAGATTAAACCAAACGCTGCATTTTTTCTATACCAAAAGCAGTAGCGCTCAGAAAATGTTAGGATGGTGGTAGATAAAATGAAACAATCTCCAGAAGTGGCTAAATAAGTGGGAGGATTTAAACATGAATGGGATAAGCATAACGCTATCCTGAATGTAATACAAGACCAAGGACTGAGAGTTTACTGCAGGAAAAAGGGCAGACTAGAAGGGCCGGATGGGTCTTATCTGCTGTCAAATTCTATATTTCTATGTTGGGAGTTGTAGAGCTGACATCCATATTGTATAGCCTGGTAGTTTTGTTTTAATCCAAAGTGTGATACATGCGGTATAACCATGGTCATGATTTAGAAGAAGTTAGATTTTTCTTGCCATCGTATTATGTTTTGAAAATAATGTATTTTTTTTTATGGCAGCAACATATTGTAAACATCAGATTACTGTTTGAGATGTCCACCATCTCCAGAGCCTGTGCCCCAGTGATCACGCAGGATGTTAAAAGCCATCATGTTGTGCGCATGACCTTACCCATTGACTGTGCCGTCACTGTGTCTTCAGAAGAGCCCTGGGGGAAGTAAGTGTTATTCTATCCTGATACTACACCTATGCACCTGATACATATTGCACTTTCCAACTCTAAGTTAGACATATTAGGTACATTCTTGTTTTTTTACATCGATAATTGTGCTCATTAAATGGCTACCAAGATATCCTAAACTGACTTGATTCAAATACAAACTCAATATCTTTTATTTAATCAAAAAGGATGTAAATGTGTATATTTGTTGTATTTTATCTAATGTTTTCTGTGGATCAGAATGCTAACAGCCTATACATGTCGCTGTATGAAGTATAAAAAGTTACATAACGTGTTGTGTTTTTAATATACTTTTGGTCCAAATTAAAAAAAAAAAATCTATTAAAGTCTAATGTCCCTGACACCCCTACTATAGAAGAATGCATATTAAAGTACTCTTTAATATGTATTCTTCCAAATGAAAAAATGAAGCAAATACCTGACGCAGTCATAGCTGCAAAATCTAATTCCTTGCCTCTGATTGGCCGTTTAAACTGTCATTCAGTAAAGTACTTCCAATGAAATCAGTGATATTGTCACTGATTGACAGCTTTACCAGCCAATGAGCAGCCATTAAAATCAATAGTAAGAGCCAGTGCTGGATCTGACTTGAGTTTATCATGTGCAGGGAGATCCATTTGGCCAAATGCATCTTCTACAGGGCGTTTAGCTGGGGGTTGGGAAAGGGCAAATTAATTTGAGGGGCATCTGCAGAATCCCCCCATGTGTTTGCAAAACAGACCACATGAAAACATAAAGGCCGGCACCTATCGCATGCATTGAGCGGCATATAACGACTGCCGCGTCCATTGTCCTTAAGGGGTTAACATTGAATGATTTTGAATAATATCCTTGCATCTGTGTGGTTGCTTTTATCCGCTCAACGAAAATCAAATTACCCTTGTGAATGCTCAGACAAGAGTGATGTTGCAGAATTGTATATGTATATGTAGTATATGTCATGGGGCGGAATAATTTCGATAATGTTTTTGATTATTTCTCAACTTAAGTCTCTGGAAACTGGAGTACATATCCATAGAGTGCTTTAGGGATGACTGTGGTATTGTAAGTTAATATGCCAATACACATCACTGTCTTTATTATCAGGGTGCGCCAGGTCCTGGTGAACGGACTCACGCATCAGCTTGCTGAAATGGAGAAATGCATGTATAAGCGGAAAGTATATGAAAGGAACCTCCATCTACCTGGCGGAACCGTTTCACTTCGTGTTACCAGACATAAAGGGCCTTGTTACTGTGGCTTATCCTGCAGGGGTTCCTGATTCTCAGCTGGAAGGCTATAGGAAGGTAATATCAGCGTTATAATGTCCTACATTATAACATGTTAATCCGATTGCAGTGACTCTGTCATAGGCTTACATTCGGGCCAGCACACAATAAATGATTTATGTTCACCTCCCACCATTAATGTTAATATAACGTATTTATAAATAGTAGGTTGCATTCTTTTATACTTCCCCAATTGCTTACCTTCCATATATTTAGAACATCCCATAGTTTTCCCATTATCACACACCTTATAGTATAACTTTGTTTCCTCTGTTTATGAAATTGTTCTCAACTCAAAATGTGATCTCCTCTCTTTGGTTGGGAGTGACGGGGAAAATCACGTTTTGTAAAGGACCAGAAGAACATTGCAGATAATCAATATACAAATTGCTTTACAGGCAGGCAGGGAGGAGCGCGCTGATACCACCCAAACGCCAACACTCGGTGTAAAGTAGTGAGCGTTTAGGGGATTTATACTTATGTAGTTTAGTAATTTGGGATCTAGAACACTTTACTACAGACTGCAAATTGCAACAGGGGTATTGCAACAGGTGGCCAGAAGGCCATACAACATTTTCTACCTTTGAAATTACATATTACAGAGGAGGAAAATATTCATGGGAGGCTGCCCAAGTCCAGATTTTGTGTCGCTAAGACAATATTAAATATATATATATATACACTTGGATGAGCGAACACAACGTGTCAGTGGAACACAGGAGTGATGGGAGTGATAAAGGGCCTCTCTATGTCTATGAAGGCATTCTATTAAAAATCAGCTGTCAGTGAGTGACGTTAGAATGAATGATTACAAACACAAACCGTTTATTTATTTGTGCAATGTAATTGATTTTCTGCCAAAGAGGGAAACTTGCGGCTGTAGAGTAACATTAAAATGTATGCTTAATGCAGTTTATTCTAGGAATTTGTCACAGTGTGAAACAATGCAACATGTAGTTATATCTCACCTTGAAGTTATTAATAACTAATAATGACACTTAGCTTTTCCCCAAAAATGTGTTTTAGGCTTTACATGAACAGTTCAGCCTGCCCCTGGACAGACCTTACCTGAAAAGAGCAAATGCATACCACTTCCCAGATGAGCCCTTTAAGGACGGATATCTCCGTAATCCGCATGCACATCTAAACCCCCCTAACATTGAGGGAGGCACAGTGAGTATATTATAATCCATTATGGCAATGCTAGTGAAGTCCATCCCTCCATAGACTTTATTTAGTCATAGTTTCCAGCTGGGTGATTAAGACTGAGCCGTTCTTACATTTGTAAGTGTTTGTCTAGTAAATAATAGAGCTACAACACACACGTGGTTTATATGCCAATAAAAATTTGGTTGGAGTTCCCCTTTAAAGTAAAAGCTATGATCGCTCCAGGCCTTGTTAGCGCTCTTTGAATATTTGGCCTCTTTTCATACAGTATAAAGCTTGCCTAAATTCTCTTTTCTAGGTCGTTTATAAAATTATGTTCCACATATCACCGATGGGATTAGTAATCCTCATTAGATTAACTGCTAGCATTGACTCTGTGCTTACTTTGTGTTCTCCCTACAGGTCTCGGCGGTACAGGGAATATACAGGGAATATACAGTTACCACCATTATATGCAAGATCACAAACCTATTCCAACACACAGGGAGATTCAGCAGGTATGCATCACCGTTCATTGCCCCAGAAATGAACCAGCGAGGACATAAATGACATTTAAACCGACGAAACAGTATAAGACAACCACACTTACATTTTCTCCGTGATGATGGCCTTCGAAAATGATCACCACATGTGATTACTTTCAAATAAGGATCATTTCGATATAAATATATCAGGATATAAGATGCAATAATTACATAGTTTAGAGTGTCAAAAGAGCAAAATATATGTACCAAAAATGCCAAATTGATTTAATAAAATGAGGACATGAGATAAGTAGAGAGAGCCATAATATTTAATTCTATTTTATGAAATAAATATCTTTGTTATTGTATAGTAGGCACATTAGGTACATGAATTGTATCATAGTTACATAGGGGGTTTATAGTTAAACTGGGCAAATGTCCTTACTGTGCCTGTGAAGCAGTTGACAACATGAGTAAATGTAATTATTTGTCTCGTGGCAGAGGCATAACTAGAAACCACAGGGCCCTGGTGCAAAAACTTCCACGGGCCCACTTCACCAAGCAAAATCTCCCACAGTGCTAACTTTGCCCCCAAACAGCTTGTCAGTGCCAACTTTGCCTCCTACAGCTTGTCAGCGCCAACTTTGCTCCCAAACAGCAAGTCAGTGCCAACCTTTCCCCCAAGCTGCTTGCCTGTTTCTCTCTGCCTCCATGGAGACTGATCCAGCATGCAGAAAATGGATGTGATGTCACTTCCTCCATGCTGGAACAGACAGTGTGCAGGGAGAGAGCATAAGAGATTATCCCACTCGCTGTGCTGCTAACTGCAGGTGTTACCCACAGCTAGCAGCTTTTAAAGGGATGGGCGCAGCGGTGGGCCCAGTCGCCGTTGTGACCCTGTCTGGCGTTAAACATTTATTAGTATACTTGCCATGCATATCTAAATATTAAATGGTTTTGCTATATTACTTACAGCCTCTAATATGGTTTAGCTCTAGAATTTGAAATAACTCGATTGGTTTTATGTCTTTGCAGGCACTTGTCGATGTCGGGGATAAATCTGCCAGCTTTGTTGGATCCAGGCAGTGGATTGGATCCATTGAGGTGCAGCTTGTACTGAACCAGCTTCTTGGCATCACGTCAAAAATAATGTTTGTTAGGTGAGTAATGCCTGTTGTTTTTATCTATGTATTTAATGAGGGAGCAAACTGAAAATGATAAGTGTTGGGGGTAAAATCATTTCTTCTAATTGTACGCAGAGGTCTTCAGAGAACATTCAGTCTTTTGCCTCATTAATCTTTGTAAAATATGAAATTGATTAGCAGTGATAGTTTCCACTGACCTGTAATAGCAATGATGTCATGTAGATTATTTTATGCTGACTTCATGATGCCTGTAGCCATTTCTCATTTTAACAGCCAGGGTACAGAGCTGGCTTCCAGAGGGAGAGAGCTGGTGAATCACTTTAGATCGGAAGGAACCCCGGTTATGATTGGTGAGATGATTATGTTATGTTTACTTGGCTACTGTGTGCACTGGAACTTTTGAGCCTGTGACTCATTGGATCGATTTGTGCGTTTGTGCTTTATGTCAGATGTATGAACTCGATTGATTGGTTTCCTCTGTGAGTTTATGCATCCCAAATACAGTACTACAGGTTTTGTAGGTGCTGCTCAACTACCGACCTCATTACGATCGGCCAACCCTAGCAAGTTTCTTCTGCAAGAAGGGGCTAGTTGCTTTAACTATGTGACCATATGACCTTGCAGCTGAAGCTCATTGGGGTTAGTCCTTGTGAGGAGGGTGAAATAAAATCCCAGCTCTACTCCTGTTTTAGTGTGATAATGTGACTCTGTAGAAGACCCGTACTGGGGAGTGAATACATGTGAGTTTTTGCCGTTATTTGTAGTACCATTGTGTCAATGTTTTCAGAGATTGACAGGAAAGTGCATCATTGGTGGATCCTTATTATGAGTGATTTACTCAATCGTTTAGCTTCGAGTAACACCAGATTAATCTGAGAATCGGAAGCAAAGCCACCCCTTTTCCTCAGGACATGGCAGGGATTGTTCTAGAAGTGCATGCGAACTGGCAGCTATAAAGAACAAATGCTTAAACAAGATAAAATGTAGATGGTGTACTATTGGGCATAGTAATATAAACCACTTTGCGCCAGAATCTATTTGATTTGTTAGGCCCTTTGTTTCAACAGCAGTGACATATAATAACTGGTAAGCGGGACTGGTCTTCTCCTATACTGTCTCAGAAACACATAGAAAAATAACAGTGGGTATGGACATTTCAACATTAGCCCCTGGCCCACGCAGAGATCTAGGGCCAGAGACTAGCAACCGAAGCATTGTTCAAACTAGAGCAATATCCTCCAGAAGTACCGGCTAAGCTTACAGCCTGGCAAGTTCCATCAGGGAACAATTCTTAGGTTTTCAAATAATACCTTAATAAATATACTTTTTTCCCCCTCAGTGTTATAGCTTAATTGGTATTTATTTAGCCCTCAAAAGGTCATGGGACCCCAACCCAGTATGTATTCCTTTCCATATCCTGAACAGAAATACCAGATTAATCCTTCAACGTTATTTTGGGGCAACAACTGATGTTAATATGGCTGTAATTTTGCTTTTGTGGCGCTATTTCTTCCGGACTGAAAATACTGATACTTTGTTTTATTGGTGCTTTTTTTTCATCTTTACAGGAGGTGGTGTCCTGGCTCACACCATTCTAGGTGTTACATGGAGTGAGTCTACAGGGGATATCAAGTTTTTAATTCTAGATCCACATTACAAAGGAGGTGAAGATCTACAGGTTATTTTGGAAAAGGTAGGTACCCAAAAGCAGCATTGAGGTGTGGCATATATATCATTGAATTACACCTAGGTTTCTATAGGCATTTGTTAGTTCTGTGGTTTTTTACATTCAATAAAGCAGGAATTTACTGTCTCTGTGCTCCGTTTTCCTACAGGGATGGTGCGGCTGGAAAGGGGCCGACTTCTGGAGTGCAGATGCTTACTATAATTTATGTTTACCGCAGCGACCATCAACGATCTAAACTAATTTCCCAAACTTCCAATCAAGTGCACTGCATTAGCTTCTATATATATAATAAATACGTATTTCTGCAAATCATGATAATACACAAATTGTAACTCCAGCAAGTCATTTTAGGTAATGCTAGTCCCCTGTACAAAACTACTAGACACCGGAGTTTAAACAAAAAGTGTTTTATTGTATAGAAAAACTGTACATATTATGTAGCAGAAAAATGACTTTGGACACATAGATCCAGTTTGGTAAAATGTATCTTCCTATGAGAAAGGAGAAGAGGCGCAATAATCCAGTTTAACATAAGCCAATAAATCGGGTGCTCCTTGTCAAAGCGTATTAGATCCAAGCCAAGATGGATAATTATCTTATTCACCGCTTCTTATTAAATGAAACCTCTTGAAGACTCTTGGTCTGTGACACTGAACTATTCACTACAGCTAAACACCTGCTTGATTAACCTTTTAGAACAATAATGTTCCATGATATAAAAACTCTCCTTTAAAGAGGGTCAGATGCTTAAAGGTATTGCAAGGATGGTATGTTAAGTGGAACAGCCTCCCAGCGGAAGTGGTAGAAGTTAATACAATGAAGGAATGAGAATATGCATGAGATAGGCAACTATCCTGAATCTAAGACCAGACAAAGGGGCTGATTAATGTCCGAGTCTTTAGATCAGGAAAACCAAACCAGATGTGCCAAGTAGTTCTTATATACAAGTCACATTCTTTGTTCCTATGTTACATATGATTACATTATTTGGGGTTACAGTCATCTATTAGAAAGTGATGCGAGGAAAAAACATTATGTACCGTCCGATCTCCTCCTCTTC
>VKOC01015256.1:0-13331 GCA_009364415.1 Spea multiplicata | reverse complement strand
GCAGCTTCTTGACGGTGATGCAGTCTTTAATCTTTACACGTAAACTTACTCTAATCTGGCATCTCGGGCAACAAGAAGACTAAGACATTCCAGGCTTCCTGAACGTGCAGCTTTATGAATCAGAGCTTCTCCAAAACAGTCCTGTGCACAAGAACATGAGGTTATTCAGCAGGTATAATTACATTTCTACATAAATACCCTTTGGTCTTTCTATTCTTACATCTTGTTTGGATTTTTGAGATAAAAAAAAAGTCGCTGGGTCATACAGACACGATGGTTTATGTATGAAGAATAATTCTGCTGTTTAAAAACTCATTTTATCCCCTTAGTAACCCACTGAATGTTCCTGCAGTGTGTGGTTCAGTTGCCATGGTAGTAAGACCTTTTCCAACTCATTGTACCTGCTGATTGACGTCAACTCCCGTCTGTAGCTGCCAAAGCAGGAAAAAGGCTTCTCCACCAGAAGCAGCCAGGTGTGCCGGGGACTGTCCCAAAGTGTCTGCCGGGGAATTCACTGCACAGCCGGACTCCATCAATTGGCTTAGACAGTCCCACTGGAAAAAAAGAGCCCCAAATCAGTACAGTGCATGTGCAAACACACTGTACACCCCAAGCACAGCCAAAGGCACATGATAATAATGTTATTGTAACAAATTACTATAGGAATTATTTAATTAGACCAATCAACTTAATACACAGCAATAAAAAAACACTAGTATATATAAATCAGATTATGAATATTTAATTATACTTCAAATACTACAAGCCTGCAAGAACAGTGAACAATGCACATGCATTGGGAATTGTATTCTAACACCAACTGCATGCATACATACATACATACATACATAGCTTTTATAAAGAAAGAACGTGCCCCGTGCCAGATATACACAATCACATAAATGCTAGTCACCTCCGCGTTACACTGCTGCAGCATCTCTACGAACTGCTAACCGGAGTCGGGTACGGTGACGTCAATAGCGCGCGACGCCCCAGCCAGTTGCCAAAAGAGCCGTTGGTAGATTCGTTGGGGTGGTTGTGGAGCGGGTTCTTACTGCTGCCACCAAATAACGAGCAGTCCCCGGTCCCTGCCTGTAGCACCCTGTTAGTGATATGGATGCTGTTAACAAGGTGGTGTATTAATAGCGAAGTGAGCCGTGAAATGAAGAGATTTAAGCCGTACTCTAAGCATTGTGCAATCACACCCGTGAAGGAGGTAATGATGACGGAACAGCGACTATTTAGTATAATATTTATATACTCTGTTATAGAGATATATATTCTGATATATTGGACTACGAGTTAGTGGTTGGCTATTACTGGGGGGGGGGCTGTAATATTTTATATACAGATGTGTGTGTGTGTATATATATATATATATATATATATATAAATATACACACACACACGTGTATATATATACTGTAAACTCACTTCTCCTGTATGCTGTATAGTAAATAATCTGTCCTGTGATTCTGATTGGTTGACCCAGCCTTTGCAGGGGTTTAGTGAAGTGGGTCCCCCTTGCAAATGCAGAATCCATCATGTGTATTTCCAGCCGCAGCTTGCAGGAGATGCGATACATATTCAGCTCCAGTCCTGGCTCAGAGTGGGTTCCAAACACAATATATCCAAACACATTTATATCCAAAACCTATGATTCCTATGAATGAATTGTGTTATGCCAAAGTATCTGAAGGTGACAGAGTTAAAGTACCTCTAATCCATCAAGGCAAGAAGACAAAACATGGGAGTGAAGTTTCCCAAGTCAGCGTGAAATAATAATAATAATTGTGTAAAGCTTCAGACCTTAATCAGTCCTTGTCTAAGATTCAGGATAGCTTTGTGCCCATCCCATGCATTTTTAAATTCCATCACTGTATTAGATTCTACCTCTTCTGATGGGATGCTGTTCAATGTATCTACCACCCTCTAAGTAAAGTAAAATGTTACATCTAAATCACTACATATGAAGTGATCCCTGAATAATTCAATCATTGCAAATAATCCTATTCATTATTAATGGTTCATATTCGCAATTCGTGAGTAGTGATTAATCAATATACAAGTATCTTCCTGTGTAAAGCACATTAATTCATAAATGTTTCTAAGTGGTACAGTTGAGTAAATCATCAGCCTGATTCACATAGATGTTCCTAGAACCTAGAAATAAATCACTCCCTAATCAAATAAACAAATATAGATTTATTCTCAATGAGCCTGATGCCTCAGTGAGCTGTAGAGGATAGGTCTGGAGATCCGCTGGGTCTCGACAACCGCGTCCTTTAGCGGCCCATAGAGGGGAGGCGCTGGGTCACACTATATGGGTGTAATACGTCATCTGCGGGTAGGAAGAATGAACACGATGGTGGCTGCAAAAACTATAACATATGCATTAAAGCGATTAACCAATGTAGGAGTACTTGGGGAGCACACAAGCATTTATCAGAATATATCTTACCCAATGTAATCACACATCTACTGCCAATTGCTTGATGCATTGGCCAAATCATGAAAACTTTTGTCAGTAACTTTTTTTTTTTTTAAACAAAATCCACTTCCATCTAAATAACTTTTGGCTTTGCTGACAAATTGTTTTGTGACTGTCCCTTATCTCCAAATGTGACCGTGACGTTGCGTCGAGTGTTGCCCAGCTCTCTGTTATCAAGCAGTTTCTGTTTCCACCTTTTCTGTCTCAGCTAATAAGTTTGCCGTATCGCGACACATGCTGTGTACATTTCCCGTGTTGCTGACTATGCACATGTAAAACCCCGTCCCCTGTAGAACTTGGAATATGTTATTGAATATTTTATAACTCATGTGAGGTTATACATCATACATACTGCAGGGGGCAGCACGCTACATGTTGGAAATGGCTGTTTTGCAAACCCTGTTGGCTAAATATGTTCATTCAGTTGCAGTTAAGTATTGGCAACTTGCTTTTTAGGTTCTCCGCCAACATTTACATTTAGTCCAAGCTTTTCAGCAGCAGATACTGAAAGATGCAGACAAGGTATGCTTATGCCCACATATTGTGGGAGATAAAGTGCTCTAACCCACCAATAAAGGTTGTATTTAATTCTACGGGATTGACGATTTATGCTTTCCTGTGATTAATCGGGTTCCGTTAGGGGTCACGTAATGCACTGATTCACAATGGTAGCCCTGACCTGTTTTCTAGTCGCCATGGCGATCTGGCACCCAGGGTTTGTCAAGCCTTAGCATGAACCCTTTGACGTAGTTTGGTTGTCTATGAAATATGGCCATTCTTCTCGAAGTTTTGCCAGTAATATATGTACAGCACGTTACTCATCATGCTGTGACGTTGGTGATGTTTTCAGCATCTAATAAAATATGGACAGACCTCAAAGGATGACTTAAAGGGATGGCTTACTGTCCCTCGCAGTTCCAATAAAGAAGAATGCAATTTAAAGTATCCTCTGAGTACTTTAATATGCATTTTGCTTTCAAGAACTTAAGAAAAAATAAAGCACTTACCTGAGGTGGAAACTGCAGCTGAAGCAACCAGTCAGTGTCATGAAATCGCTCACTGAGCCAGCGCTGGAGCTGACTGGCGGTAAATATGTAACGTGTAAAGAGATGTCGAACACGTATCCTACACGAAAACAGCTGGGAGTGGGGGAAAAGGGCAAATGTATATGGGGGGAGATTCTGCAGAATCCCTTCATCCAATTCAAGGGGGCACCACAAAAATAATATGAAGATACATGCTTTACAAACGTGTTTTTATTCATTTTCTCTGGATTAATGTGGTCCTTACAAATAAAGCAAATTGAGAATCGGATTCTGATTTGTAGAGCAGATAATTGGGTGCGTGGTGGGCACCACTCTTTACCTCCAGGTGAGATTACGTCAAATTCTGGAAATTAAGGTATAGAGCACCAGTGAAAAAATTGTATATCAATATTTTGCGATATATTATACTGACAAGCTAAGTGTACTTTTTATTTTTTAGGTCAGAAAGGGCATAAGTGATATTTTAAAGGAAAGTATATTGGAGCTTGAACGTTTAAGGAACAGCCATGCCGAGTTGCGTATGACCAGCACTCCAAAAAAGGAATTTATGGTATATTAAGGTTCTTTAATCCTTCTAAAATGCTGATCATTACGCTGCACTTTCTTTTTTATGTAGCCCTTTTATTATAAAACATCAATAGTTTAAATAAAAGCAACTAAATCATGCAACCGGATGCAACTAAATAAAGCATCAGGTTGCTTTTGCTTAAACTATTGATGTTTTCTTTTTTTTTGTTAGTGTTCCTTCAAGTCTGCTAAAGGGATATCTTGTAATAGTAACTGGGAGAATTTAACAGTCTTTTTTTCTCTTTTGTTAAGTTTTTGTATAGTCATTCAGTTATTCCAGCTGGTTCCTGAGTAAATCTTAATATTTATATTACAGAATATATATACTAGCCCATCCTATAGCACCAGCGACATACAAACATCCCTTACGTTTGATAAGTTGGACGAGTTGGGCATTTGTGAAGAGAAGCAATGTTCCGCTCCATCTACAGAAGAACAAGAAGAGCTGAGCAGTAACCAGCATCATAACGACACTACACTTCCTTATGTTGAAAATGTAATACAGATTAAAGACGACAATTCAGAAGCGAAGGAATACCTGACATTAGCTAGTAACAAAGATTATGTCCAAATCAATCCGTTTTCTGTCCAACATGACCTGACTATAGAAGAACTCAACAGCACAGAAATTGAAGAAGGTTCTTTAACAGGAGAGAGCCCCACACATATATTTGGAAGACAAGTAGTGACTTTGTCCATCACAAGCAATCCTGAACAACATAAAGACGTGGTCATGAAACATAAAGGGGATTTTGTAGATCACGATAACCATTCTTATATTCAGTGCAGCAGCAGACAGGATTGTCCTCATAAAGCCACCATAGACCCAGGCAGTCCATGTAGCTGCGATGGTATCAGACTTTACCCTGATGATGTCTTCACGGATACAGTGGAAGGAAGACAACAACTTGGTCATATACAAAAACTTCAAAACAGAAAAGAAAATCTTGAGGAAAACTTTAAAAAAATGGAGGTTAATGAAATGACTGAAACTAACCTGGCCGATGATGTGTTCAATGTTCTAGAGTTAGAAAGATCCATATGTAAGTTAGAAGACACAAAAATCCAGCTATTTAGGCAAGAAAATGCACTTCTCAAGAAGAAACTGAGCCAGCTCCAATTTGATACACAGTGCTTAACAGAGCAAAATGCTAGCTTTAAAGGAACGATTAATAAACTAATGGAAGAGAAGAATATTGCTGAGCTGTGCTTAGCCCAATCAGAACAGGACAGGGAACTCTTTGTCAAAGAAATGAACATGATAACGGAAGAATGCGTAGAATTAGTAAGAGAAAAAAAACACATTCTAAGTGAGAAAAACCACCTTACTATCGAGAAGCAATTTAGCAAACTAAAAATTGGTAATTGGAGAATGGAGGAAGAACTGGCTATAATCACCAGGGAGAAAGACAAGATCGCAAACGCAGTCAAATCAATCCACCAAGACTTGTTGAAGCTTAAAATTAAGAGATGCGTTGACTAAAAACAACCAACTAAAAAGGTAAGTAACTGAGAGCAAAGTCTAGAGTTCTGATCCAAATGAATCTTGCCTGCACCTTATGAAGTTTCACGGCAACAAAACAAATCCAGAATCGGATGTAGAGAGGGGTGTCATTACCCCCTTAGGCTCCATTAGGCACCAATGCGGTGTTGGAATCCAAACAAAGCTGTTAGCTGTTGCAGGGCCTCAACTGCTAGAGGGCCACCGACATCCTCTGGTGGTCACTGTAGACAAACAGTGGGGTGCAGTGCACTCCTGTCCATGTTGACAGGAGTGGGGTACAGTGATATTTGCGAGTGTTGGCCCTTCATAGTGAATAATGAAATGGGGGAGTTGTCTTGACGGTTCCTTTAATTCCAAATTTGGATCCACCAAGCTCCTAAAATTGATAAAATATCCTAAAAGTCATGGCTTTACCTAAACAGCGCCTATATGTTAGTCTTATAACATGAAGGGATAAAATGCAATATGCACAATGTGTACCTGTCGGCAGTTTAATGAGTGATCATGTGCAGGTCAGTAAAATTTGGGTCTTTGTGCGGTAACATTTGTAGACCTTTGCTATAATTAACATATTTTAATTATATTGGTGTTTAAAGGAGAAGCTTGCAATAGAGTCAATACTGTCTTAATGCATGGGCACACTGGGCAGTTGCCTAGGGGCCCCATAGTGAATCATTGTTGCCTGTAATGTGATTCGCCACAGATCCCCTAAAACGTGTGTGTTACACGTACACAAATATTCATACTTCTGTTGATTAATCCTCATCTCACATGTATTTTTTGGGGGGAGTGGGAGCATGGGTCCCAATGCATTGCTTTGCCCAGGTCCTACAAGGAAACTTGCCAGTTGGGGGCCTTTGTAATCAATAATGTAGTTCAGGAGTTGAAACCTCAACTGTCCTGCCGACTCTGATTTGGCCACCCATGTCTCAGTGCCTCTTGGGCTTTGTGCCTTCTGGACCAATGGTTGTTAGAATTCTGCACACAAGATTTTTTCTATATTTTTAGCGCAAGTTCGTTCATATGTAACAAAGGCAATTTTGTAAGTCACCGAGCTGCACAGCTTCACTTACAGACTCCACATTCCTGTGCATGTTATTACATAACAATTAGAATATTCTACACACTTCACCGGGTTTTCTATGAACACTCAGCCCTTCTAAGCCCCATTTTCTCTATATGGCTAACTAAATATTTTATTTTGCTATTTTATTCTTGTAAGTGGTACATATACCCTCTAAAAGTGATCAAATAGGGGGGGGGTTAAATGTTAGAAGTGAGATTTCACAGTTCCACAGAAGAAGCTCATTGGAGTAGGTCCTTAACACATAGTGTTGTACAGTATGTCCTCCTGCAAAGTCCTAGTTCAGTAATTACACTTATAATGTTATATTTAATCCACAATCGTCTTGTTTAATGAATCTATTCTTTTTCAGCAAACAGAAACATTGTTGCAATTCAAAGATTATTAACGGAAGAATGCTTTCAGAGAGACTCCAACTATAAAAATCGTGTTAGTGTTGTCATCCCAGTCAACTTTACAAGCTCTATAACAGCAGCCCGGAGAAGATCATCATACGAGCAGACCGACGCAGCGTCCCTGGTATCTAAACATAGCTTTACTAACATCAGTCATTTCACCGTCGAGTAGTGATTGGGCTGCGACGGAAATAAAGCACACACGCTGTTAAACAAAGCTGTTGTAGTTTTTGTCTGCATTAATCTACTTATAAGGACACTCCAATGTACCAGGCAGCCTTTTAAACAAAGATAGCATATTAAGGTACTTTGTCAGTACTTTAATATGCCTTCATTAAGCATGAAAAAAAGATAAACATTAATCATTTACCTTTAGGAGAAGCTGCAGCACCTCACCTTCTCCGTGGTCTGACGCCTCGCACAACCCAGCGACAGGAAAGTGCTTCTGTTAGACCAGTGGGAGCACTTTCTGTGCATATTCATGGGAGGGGGTTTCATTAGACACCCTTCATTACATTACCCTAAAAGATCATGGGTAGCTTAATAGCCAGAAATGTACTTTTCGGCCTGGCCCAAATAAACAAGATTAATTCACAAATTAAGTTAATTATTTCCAATTGTTTTGCCAAATTTCCAGGCCTTTCTGCCAGCCTAATCACAAAGATAATTTACAAGCAGAATTTCCAGAGAAAATGATTCCCATTTAGTGGGTTGTAATCGTCACCCGAACCATCTGTAACAAACCTGTTCTTCAAAGTTAGGGAATATTGACTGTTTTGCAGGATCAGGATCACTGTTGGAAGAATCTTTTACTATGATTAATTTCTCAGACACGCAGTTGGGTTTTGAAATCTATTTATTTGTTATAGGAAATGTACAAGAGCATATGATTGTCTTCATGGGTGTCACCGCTCCGTTGCCTTGAACTGCTATGTATGTTGGACGTGCAGCTGTAAAAAGACGTTATTTTCACAGTTTTATAATTCACAGGGTTCACCGACCTGAAAGAAATAAAACAGGGATAAAAAATATTTACAATATATATTTTGAGCATTATTATTATTAAAAGTATGAGATTAAGTTGGCCCTGTCACCAAAAAATAAAATAACACAAATTTGCATGTACCGTATATTTCGGCGTATAAGACTACTTTTTAACCCCAGAAAATCTTCTTAAAAGTCGGGGGTCGTCTTATACACCGGGTACTAAGTACCGGGTACTTACCAAGCCGGAGGTTCCCACGAAGCCACCAATCTGTAGGGGAGCCCTGGTCAGCAGGGCTGGTTGGGGAGATAATGACCTCCCTCTAACTAGCCCAACACTAGGGAGCTCGAGGTCTGGCACTTGCCAGACCTCGGCTTCCCTGCTCCCTAATCACTACGTGCCGGCTATTGATGCCAAGCGCGGGGATGGCGTCATGTCCCGGCGCTCGGCATCAACTGCCTGCGTGTAGTGATGAGGGAGCAGTAAACAGACGTCTGAAACTGGATGAAAGAAAGAAGATGAGGTAGATGGGGAGAAAGGAGTGTGAGTGCAGTGTATGTATGTATATGTCTGTATAACAACCAGCCAATCACCGGTAAGGTACATCGCTTGCCGTGATTGGCTGGTTGTTGTACGCTGGGTAGAGGGGTAGTCTTATACAGCGAGTATAGTCCAAACTCTATATTTGAACTGTAAAAGTTGGGGGTCGTCTTATACGCCCAGTCGTCTTATATGCCGGAATATACGTACATTGCATTAGCATGCATTATGTCCATACCTGGCCCTCGGCCCTTAATAATGCATGGTCTATTTAGTCATAATGCGTTTCTGCATCTCCGACTAGACTGCCTCTTTTGGTATAAAACCCAGCTGAAGCCAAAGATGGGGTGCAGGTTTAGTGTTTAATAACAGACCTAAATATTTACATAATGTGCATATTGAGATTTCATCTTGGAGTACTGTTTCAAATAACCTTGGACTTACTTACCGACGTTTGAGTGTAAGATGCTTTGTATGGGGTAGGATTTGGGTCCACCTGGTGGATGGAATGGCTTTCCTCCTTTGGCAATTTTGGAACTCGTTGCAGGCTTTTTCACATAAGGATCATTGGAATGGGAAGGATACGGATCAAATGTTCCAGCTTTCATCCCACCTGGCTGCCAATATAAATGGGATTTATCACCACAAACAACAACTTGTACATTTATACATAATTAGAATATCAAGTGTATAAATATAAATAAATGGAATTACGGTAAACACAGACCTAAGTTGTCTCAAAGCAAAATATGTTGTGACAGGACAAAGGTTGTCAGAGGATCATAGGAATTGCAGTTCAACATTGGTAATGGTAATTAACCATTCATTACCAATATTACTTTGTGGATTGGGGGAGAAAAATGTTTTAATGAAAATAGGTGTGGATTAATTTTTCATTAATTCAATGGCGCTCTAAGAGTCTTTTGTAAGAACTTCAATATAGACATTGGCTCCTCCATTTTTTAATACACTGGTGCCCAAGCCTATTACAACAGATACAACAGCCAGAACAACAAATGGGGTACGTATACAAACATATTCCACATGATTGTACATATAGATGTAAAAATGTGACATCAAGAAGAAGCTGCAAATTATCTAATTAGAATGTAAAGAAAAGGATGCCCCATTATTTACACTTTTTACATGGCTTTTTCCTTTAAGTGATTTATATCAGCCTCCATTGAGTTTCAAAGTGAAACGCTCATCAGACCACTTGGCTTGGCCCCTTTTGACGCGTTAGTTTGGTGGAAGGATTGCATGCCATTGACACTGGTAGATGCATTGGGAGCACATAGATGAGCAGAACAACTGCGCTTTTAAAAATGTGATATTGAAAAAAAATTATTTGCTGAAATGATTTGTCTACTTGCAGTCAGATTTGGCTTACTGACTGCTAAAACCATGCATTCAGAAGCAAAGATAGACATGGTTAGCGACATCTGTGGTCCTTTGTAGTTTTTTGGGATACAGTTACTATTATCTCTGGTATGATGGACAGTTAAAACACATTAACAATGCAATGATTCTTGCAAACCTTCACATTGTAAAGTGTTCTGATTTTTCTTAAACTTACATCTTTTGCCGGTGAACTTGGCTTAAAAGGTTTCACAGTTTCCTTTTTACCATCTTTCTTCTTCAGTGGGGGAAGAGGTTTGTCAGAGTGGTATGGATTGCCATCAAAATAATCATTTGGATACAGGTTTAGCCTGAATGGACCACCTTTTACCTTTTGCTTATGGCTTTCAAATTCTCTCTGCAATGAAATCAAATTCGGTTAAATTCTAACATGTGCCAATAAGTAGAAAATAATTTAAGTGCCACAATAAAGTTACCTGCCTTCTACCAAAGAGGTCAAACATATATTCCAATGTGCCCAGCATTTTGAGAAAGCAGTTTGGATTTCAGCAGTTTGGCCTAGAATCATCTGCTTGCAGGCAGTAATATGGTCACCGACAACCACTCACGGCTTCCACACTGGACAGATCACTTTTAGCCTAGGCCGGTAGAGGAAACTTAACAAGATCTTCTATTCTATATGTGATCAGAAACTAGTGTTCTTCCTTGCAGAAGTGTCCAGTCACAGCTGAGAAATGAGCATCTAAAGCCCATCAAGTGATGGATGGGTACAAGGAGACGAGAAATTGGAGAAACCATTGGGACTTTAATGTTTTCTTTATTTTCTTGCGAAGGCTCTAGATTGTAAGCTTACGAGCAGGGCCCTCTTTACCTAATGTATCTCTGCATAGCATTTTATGCTTTCCTATTATCCTACGGCTGTCTTGCTTTAACCACTATCTGTGCATAACGAGAGTGTAGCCAGACAACAGAGGTCGACGATAGATGTAAGTAATATGTATCTAAAACCCACATCAGATTTACGCTTAGCAAATGCTAAACATCTTTTTTTTAGCTTATCGGGGTTTTTTTATTAGTACATATGAAATAGTTGGTATACTACAAGTAACAATATTTACATTATATATATAACGAGTATAGTTATAGTCTCAACCAATTCTCTAGTAGTTTTGGTTGAAGTTCTTGGTTCACTGGTCTGCAGTCACCACAGTATCCACTGTTGTGTAGACAGACTGCATCTTTATAGCATCGTCTTAGCACCGTGTCCTCTAACACCGAGTGAAAACATGGATGGGGAACCAAATATAACGATACTACACAGCTGGGTGTTTTACGTTTACAAGTATTTGACATTTACCTTCATCAGCTCTCTTGATATGTCATAATCCTCAGAGGTGTATGAGTACTGCTTACCTATGGTAACGTTAGGGTATCTGTTGAGAAGAAGTCACTAGATTCAACATGCAGTATAGAATGGGCTAATTATTAACGTTTCTATGAAAGAGTCACAAGTGTGTTACCCATATCCTGTGCAGAGCTTTGGGGGGTTTGTGTACAAATTTTTTCTGGGTGCTGTGTACGGTTTCCTATGTTTTTGTTCAGCACTAAATGCTGGAACTGGACCACTCAGTGTTCCATAGAAGCTGCCCAATCCCGATCTGATAAAAATACACAAATATGCAGAAAATAAGAAAAAGAAATTAAAAAAAAAATAATATATAAATATATATATTTATAAGGATCATGGTGATCATTTTGATATAATCAGGCTCAATATCTGACATGTTTTATCTTTATTACGTAATTATACACTTTTTATACACACTCTTGATAAAGGCTAAGAACAGTCAAACAGGGGGATGCTGTGGCTCATACATCATTCAGTTAGACACTGGAAGGCATGGGTGTTGCTGGTTTTAACTCTTTTTTTTAACTTTTTCTCCCCACTAGGTGGTAAGAAGGTCTTTCCCAAATTCGTTTTAGCTTGCTCTATCCGGTACTTCCTCCTCTGTTTAAGTGAATCTGAATACGATTCACCTTCAAAAATCCTCTTCGGATGGCCATCAAAGAATCCCCCTGTCACGTTGACCATGGTCTTGGAGCCTCCGGGAAGCATCTGCCTGTTCTTACTGGCTGCTTCATTAAATGGCTCTGCAAGAAATCAAAACTAACTTGAACCTTTCGCTCTACAGTAAATCACATATAACATATGTTGTGTAATAAATCATGTAATCATGTAAAATGATGCCTCTGGTTTCATTTTCATAGTTGGTTGTTATTATTTATATATGTTTTAATTGAATATCAAAATATCGATTCATATCAGGGCTATAACAATGGCCCACAACAAGGTGGCCTGTTATCCGCTGTAAGAGTAACAGTAAGAGTGTTTAGTTTTAATAGCTTTAGTATAAGGAACCATAGAAAGTGACATGCACATACTAGGTGGTCTTAATTACTTAGTACATCTCCCACAATGGAGCATTGTGACACCTGCCAATATTATATTTTTGCCCATTTCCCAATTAATTACCCCAAAAGGCTCAAAGTAGCACACTGATGCCCATTATCCATATACACTGCACAGTGGTATCTACTCCTCACCAGCTCTCACCTGTGCTACCTCTGCTGCTGTAGTGATGTCCGGATCATGAACAAATCGTTCATTTGATCCGGTCCTTTTTAGTGATCCGGATGAATCGGTTCAGTAGACTGAACGATTCATTTGTAGCGGTTCAGTCTGTGAATCATTCAGCTGTAACCTGATCCTAGAGCTGTGAGTCATCTGCAGAGCACTCAGACACAGACTCTGGGGTCAGGTTACAGCTCATTAATTCACAGAGGAATGATGACTCATAGAGTCAGAGAGTCGTTCAATGATTCAAATGATCCGAAGACTCGAATGATCCGAAGATTCGAATGATCCGAAGACTCGAATGATCCGAAGACTCGAATGAGTCAATGATTCAAATTATTAGAATCTTACAGGGATCCGGATCATACAAGGATCTGAATCTTACAGAGATTCGCGACCTTTGCCGGTTCAAAAAACCGACAAAAAATTAAATAAGCTTAGAAAGTGATCAAGGATCACTTTCTTCGCTTAAACGGCCTTGCTGCAATGCCTCGATGTCGAGGCATTCAGCAAGGCCGAGATCGGCATAGGGGGCCATGTCTGGTCCCTCCCCGGGGCGTCAACAGCCGCCATACATTGTATGGCGGCGGACGCCCGTTTTAAAAGCGTTTAGGAGGCGATCAACGATCAGGAGGCATCCAGCGACACCAAACACTTACCTCTGGGTGGGCTGTGACCGCTCCGGAGAGCGGTCACAACCGCAGCTGCCGGTGATCTTCGCCATC
>VKOC01015253.1:0-5000 GCA_009364415.1 Spea multiplicata | reverse complement strand
CACGTGAGCTGACTGTTTATCATTGTTTATGTTATTTTGTTTATGTTATTTTGTTTTTATTTTAATTTTTCCTTTCTTTTATTTTCCGTGCTGCGTCCGTGCCCCGTTCTTCCCTTTATGGGGGGACCTGGGTGCGTTATTGTTTAGGTGTTTGCTGCATGTGGGTTAGTGCTCGCTCCACATTTGCACTCCCTGCTCGCTGGTTCTTGCGGCGGGGGACGTACTACTCCCGATCGCTCGCTCCTGCGCCTGGACCTGTGAGTCCTGTCGTTTCGGTATTTCGGGACTCCTCGTGTGGGTCTCTGCCCCTGGCTACGTAGGTCCTGGCGCTGCCCCACACGCTGTCACACGCACATGCATCTCGGCATTTATATTTATTTATTTATTTAATTTTTTTTTTTTATTTTTTTTTTTTCTTTCTCCGACTGTGTCCGCTGGGGCTGATGCTTGCCCTTCCTCGGCTGCTCCTCTGCGGTCTCCTGGGGATGGGTTGTGCGCCTCCACTGTGTCTCTCTTATGTACATTGCTGCTGTAGTGACCTGGCGGGAGTGCTCTGGTTGGCTCGGTGGCCGTCGCCCACTCCTCACGTGGGTCTCTGCCCCTGGCTCCATAGGTCCTGACGCTGCCCCACACACTGTCACACGCACATGCATCTCGGCATTTATGTTTAGTTTTTTTTTTTTTTTTTTTTTTTCCGGCTCTTACTCTCATTTCCATTTTCTTATTAAATCTGTCTGTTCATCGTTTTTTATGCTCGGTGTTGCCTATATGCCTTACTACACCTGAGTGGGTGGCGGGGCACTGTTACTTTGTTGTGGCGTGTTTGCTGTTACCGCTTGGTTGCGGTTGCTGCCTCCTCTTCCTCGCCCGCCTGTTTTCTTGCCCCTAGGGGACCTGGTGTCACACTCCTCCTACTGGGGTCTCTGCTCCCTGAACGGGTGGTGCGGAGTTATCACCGGTATTTGACACAATTCCCTCTCGTTCCCGCCTTCCCTTCCTTTTCCCTGCCCTTGTTTTGTTTCCCCGTCCTGTTGTCTCTCCCTTGTTACCCCCCTGCTCCCTTCCACTGCGCTGCTAGACATGGCTTACCAGCCCTCGCCCCTTACCTTCTACTCGGCTAACGCTAAGGGTCTCAACATACCCGAGAAGCGTTCTAGGGCTCTCCGAGAGTTTCGGTCTTATAAGGCCTCTGTTGTGCTGTTACAGGAAACTCATTTCAAAGCGGGGCAGGCCCCCGGTCTTCGCGACTCACATTTTCCTATGGGTTTTTTTAGCAATAATGTGGAGGCTAAGACTAAGGGCACGGCAATCTTGATAGCTCGTACGGTTCCGTTCCTGGTCAAGGACACTCTCCTTGATCAGTCTGGTCGCTATACTTTTGTCAAGGGGACCATTGCGGACACCATGTATACCTTCGCTAGCATATACCTCCCTAATAGGGGACAGGATGTCGCTTTCCGGTCCCTCGCCGCCTCTCTTTCTAGTTTCCGGGAGGGTGTCTTGGTAGTTGGGGGTGACCTGAATGCCCCCCTTTTTCCGCAGTCCGATACGTCCTCTGGGTCTAGCTGCCTCCCACATCGCCGCCTGCGCTCCATGCGCGGCACTTTGGCTAAGCTCCTATTAGTTGACTGTTGGCGCTCTCTGTACCCAGAGGCCCGCGACTATACGTTTTTCTCACCCCCCCACAACTGCTACTCTAGACTGGACTACCTGTTTCTCTCCCACGCTCACCTGGACTTGCTGCAGTCTGCTTCTATTTTGCCAATGACCTGGTCGGACCACTCCCCTGTTCTTATGACTGTTTCGTCGCCGTTATACAAAGCTAGAGACTGGACGTGGAGACTCAATGACTCCTTTTTGACGGATGAGACTCTGGTGGCCCAGATTGAGACTGAGTTGGGACTTTACTTTCAGGACAATGCGACGCCGGAGATGTCCCCACTGGTTCTGTGGGAGGCCCATAAGAGCGTGATCCGGGGTTTCCTCATTCAAAAGGGGGCACAGCGGAAAAGGGCACGCACTCGGGAGATAGACCACCTCACCACACAGATTAGGCACTTAGAAACTACTCACAAACACTCTTTATCTGCCGAGGCTTATCGGGAGCTCACGGCTTTGCGGGGCAGGCTCTCCGATTTCTTGCACGCCCGTTATAGAAGGGCCTCCCTTTATAGCCAGCGTTTTTTCCACGAACACGGCAATAAATGCGGAACTCTGCTCGCTCGGATGCTCCGCCCCCTTGGCCGTCGTTCTCACATCCACAAGATTCGGACGGCGGGCGGTCAGGTGTCCCCTTTCCCTGCTAAGATTACGGAAGCCTTCCACGCATACTACTCTTCGCTTTACAACATACGGTCGGGGGACCCCCGGGGCGCCCGCCAGGATGTGCACGACCGGGTCTCTCAATACCTGGCCCGCAATGTTCGTCGGCGGCTTACCCCTGAACAGGCTTCCTCCCTGGAGGATCCTTTCTCTGAGGAGGAACTCACCTTGGCGCTACGTGCCAGCCAACGGGGTAAGTGCCCGGGACCGGACGGCTTGCCCTTGGGTTATTATAAGACCTTTTCTAAGCGGCTATCCCCCTTTCTCCTCCGGGCTCTAAATTCCATACGGGAGGGCTCTCAGGTACCGCCCCAGGCCTTGGCGGCCACGATTGTTGTCCTTCCCAAGGACGGGAAGGACCCCAGCCTCTGTCAGAGCTACCGACCCATTTCTTTACTTAATGCTGATTTCAAGTTGTTTGCGAAGATGTTGGCCCTCAGGTTGGGCCGCTTTCTTCCGTCCTTGGTCCACCCCGATCAGGCGGGTTTCGTCCCCCAGCGGGAGGCCCGTGACAATACAGTTAGAATCCTCAATGTTATCCATCGGGCGCGCGGGGCGGCCCGGGGGGTCCTGCTGTTGTCGACTGATGCCGAAAAGGCGTTTGACGGGGTGGACTGGGCGTTCCTGCGGGCCACCCTGGAACATCAGGGTCTGGGCCCCGCTATGTTGACGTGGATCGATGCGTTGTATAGTAAGCCCACTGCTCGCATTCGGATTAATGGGGCCTTGTCGCCCCCGGTAGCTATCGGGAATGGCACTAGACAGGGCTGTCCCTTGTCCCCGATGCTGTTCGTGCTTTCTCTTGAGCCATTCATGGAAGCTATTAGGGCTAATGCTGACATACAGGGTTTTTGCTCAGGGTCGGTGGCTCTTAAGGTGGCAGCATATGCCGACGACCTCCTTTTTGTTGTTACTAATCCTAGTGTTACCCTACCGAACATTTTGAACGAGTTTACGCTTTATGGGGCCCTGTCGGACCTGAAGATTAATTATTCCAAGTCCGAGATCCTTAACATTTCTGTCCCTCCCGCTCAGGTTCCAGCACTTCAGGCTAGTTTTCCTTTCCGGTGGTGCCCGGAACGGATGCAATATTTGGGGGTCTGGTTGACCGCTGATCTGGCGCGCCTGTACCAGGCTAACTTTGTGCCGCTGCTTTCTGCTCTGACTGCGGATCTCCGCAAGTGGGCGCCCCTTTTCCTTTCCTGGATAGGTCGGGTTAACGTAATCAAAATGAATTTGCTCCCCAGGGCTCTTTACCTGTTTCAAACGCTGCCGATCCGCTTGCTGCGGGTTTTCTTCACTACACTCCGCTCAGTTGTAACCAGATTCATCTGGGGAAATAAGGGCCCCAGGCAGAAATTTTCTCAGCTCACTCGCCCCAAATCGCGGGGTGGGCTGGCTCTCCCTGATTTTCAAAAATATTACCAGGCTTCCCACTTGCTGCGAATCATTGAGTGGAATATCTCGGGGCCGCACGAGAAGCCCTGGGTTGAACTGGAGTTGGGGGAGTTGAGGGGGAGGGTGCTTCATGCTCTCTGGGGCCCCAGGTTTGGCTGTGGGCTGGAGCGGCATCCTTTGATTTCCGCCACTCTGGCGGTCTGGAGGCGCGTGGGTCACTTCCCTCGGCTCTCCACGTCGCCCTCTCCCATGCTGCCCCTCTGGCGGAATCCGGACTTTGCGCCGGGTCAGGCCTGGGGGGGACTGGCGTTCCTGGGGGTCCCGCTGCCGGTTCGTCTGCACTGTCTTTTGGGGGACCGGGGTATTCTGCCCCTTTCGGACTTCCATGCACAGGGGTCCCCTTCGGCGCCCGCCGGTTGGGGCCATCTCCTTGCTCTACAGCTTGCTGCTGTCGCTGTTTTCTGACACGTTGCCTTCTTTCTGTCGCTCCTGGGAAGCTTCCTGCGACATTCGACTTACGGACGCTGACTGGTCTAAGCTTTTTACCCTTACCCACCAGAGTTCTAGGGCTACCAAGACGCAAGAGACGAACTATAAAATCCTGACTCTTTGGTACCGCACGCCCGCAAGACTACATGCTATGTTCCCGACTGTTCCCGACGTGTGCTGGCGTTGTGGGGAGGCTGTGGGTTCCGCGCTTCATATTTGGTGGGCCTGCCCTGTTATTCAAGTTTTCTGGCGGGAGATCTACCGCGTCATCTCTGAGCTCTCCGATTCGCCTCCTCCCTTCCAGGCCTTTCCTATGCTCCTACACCACACTTCGCTTTCTGTTTCCCAATTCAAAAAGTCCGTGGTTCGGCATTTGCTTGATGCTGCGAGATGTCTTATTCCTTTGCATTGGAAGTCGGATCGCCCTCCGTCTTTGCAGGAGTGGATCTCTAAGGTGGAGGAGATCAGGGTGATCGAGGACCTCTCGGCTTCGTCTCTGAAACAAAGGGACGCCTACACTGCTACTTGGTTTCACTGGCTTTTGTATGTGGGTGGTCGCTCTCAGTAGGCGCCTTGATTGTTTCTCATTCACACGTTGTTCCTGTTCCGTGCCTACTATTGCTCTGTATCATCAATGTATCCTTTGTGTTCTCCAGGGCGCTTGTATCTGTACGCCTTTGCATTTTTCTGCATCACGTATCTACGTATGATGCTTTGTTTTTGTTTTTTTTGCCTTATTGCCATGTCATTCTAGCCTTTTTGCGCTGTTCCCCTTGTTTTGATTCCTCCCC
>VKOC01015251.1:0-29982 GCA_009364415.1 Spea multiplicata | reverse complement strand
TGCATTTTTAACTACACAATATGTATTTATCTCTTTGAAGTAAAGACTGTGATTAAAATATGATTTCAAAATAACAGCTAAAGTGACAGTTATTTTTCATTCTTTAATATTAGCCCCTGCTGACAATATATATAAATATTAGACCCTGCTGCAGATATATAGAAATATTACACCCTGCTTCTGATATATATATATTAACCCCTGCTTCGGATATATATTAATATTAACCCCTGCTGCGGATACATACTTATATTATACCCTGCTGCCGATATACATAAAAATTATACCTTGCTGCCAACATATATTAATATTAGCCCCTACTGCCGATATATATTATTAGTCCCTGCAGCCAATATATATAAATATTAGCCCCTGCAGCCAATATTTATTGATAATAGGCCCTGCAGCCAATATATATTAATATTAGACCCTGCTGCCAATATATTTGCCACACTGACTACAGATCAGGGGAAGACTGTGAGAGTCAGTGCAGTGTTCCCTCCTTCTGACTGCACCGTGACATTGAGAGGTCCTCTCCCCTGTAATCATCTCCAGAGTCCCTTTGTCCCCTCATTCACTAAACCATACCGCTCTTTTACTTACACCCTGTAGTTCAGGTATAGATCAAATAAACAACACATGGAAACAGCACACGCAACTGAATGAGATAAAAAAAACCTGTATTTGCAGGTATACATAAATAATGTATGGAAACATAGCAGATACAGATCAACAGAATTTGACACACTATTTGACATCCAAACAACTATAAATCATTCTTTTTTATCACATTATTAAAATCCCAGAAATCAAAAAAGGCCCAAATAAATTAAGGAGATTAGACATAATGGAAACTTCAACAAAACTTATAGCCATTAATGCATCACAACCATCTTAGCGCTGCGTCACCAAACGAACAAATGAACGCCTCATCACAGATAACACAATGCATGCAGCTGCATATAACTACGCTGAGTACCACTGGTCTGTGAAACCAAAGGGGAATAGCGTCCTGTATACTGTAATCAAGAATTGAGTTTTACAAACTCTGAACCAACATCTAACTTTTAATAATATATTCAGACTGAAATAAGAGTAAATAACACAAAACCTTTACTTTTCCTCTCACTGATTTCTAGGCCTAGAATGTTTTGTCCTCTGAAGTGACCACAAAATCTGGATAAATAAAAATTACAAAGTTCTATTTAACCCTCTACAGCAAGTAAAGTGCCAGGAAACAGATGACCAAACTCATATCAGGACAGGCTCTGCCACACTGACACCCAAACACATACCCCAGGGCAGGCTCTGCTGCCACATGGACCCCCACATCAGGATGGGATAACCTACTAATATTATTAAGTATACACTACTACTAGTATAAAAATGCTTTCCACATTGCTCTGTTGTTTGTGTGTATTGCCCCTTGTGTATTTGTGCCCCCCCAGCCACCCCCCTTTTGCTATACACCCTTGTGTATTGATTTATTTGATGCCCCCAGCCAGCCCCCCTCCCTTGTGTACTGATTTATTTGATGCCCCCAGCCAGCCCCCCTCCCTTGTGTATTGATGCACCAACCCCTTGTACTGGTTAATATAATGGCCCCCATACCCATGTGTATTAACCCCCCCGTTTGTGTATTGATATATGTGACATCCTTCTAACCACCCTGATGTGTAATTATGTCCCCAGCCACCATCTTTGTGTATTATTTAATTTTCCCAATGCAGCCCCCACCTTGTTAATGTCCCTCCTTCTGTCACCTCCACTATTTATTTAAAATAAAATACTTTTTTGCTGGCCTTCATTCTTGCACTGTAACAGCAGGCTGCTCTTCTCCCTCATGCTCTTCTCCCTGTCAGGCAGTGACAAGCAACTGTTCTGTAAGAGCCCGCCCCCTTCAAAGGGCGGGACGAAGAGCCTCAGTCAGTGATTGGCATGCCAGCAATCCATTAAGCAGCCAGCGGAGGCAGTTTTACAGCCACTTTGAAACTGTCAGCTGCATCGGCTGCAATTGGAGCTTAGTGTTCAATGGTATAGCGTTTCACTTGGGGGGCACACTGGGGGGCACAGCATAATGTAGGGGAGGCCATGGCCCCCTCTGGCCCCCCCCTGGCGACGCCCCTGTTGACTACTTAGTTTTTTCTATGTAAAAATGGACCATCAGGCCCACCAGCCATTAAGCTTGTGTGCCCCATAGTTAGTCCAGCCCCTTATTAAGTTCCACAAGACTAAAAGCTATGTTAAACTATACATAAATGTACCATGTTCCACATGTTAGATTAACTTGATTATCATACTAGTGCACAGTGTACCTGTATACAGATTTTTGTTACACTTGTAGTGTTTCTTTCAGTCCCCTGTACCCTTCGTTATTTTATTTTCCTTATTTCTGGAATGTTAAAAAACATAATTTCTGCATATGTATTGTCAAGAGTCAAGTGATTTGTGTCACCCCTTAATTTATTAACCAAATGATTTTAGATGTATTGGTTTACAGATATAGCCTTCTATAACTTTAAGAAGTATAATTTACTTCTATGTAAGGAAAGGATATTTTAACCACATGGAACACAAAAATAATAACCACTGTTCAAACATATTTACATCCAGAGACAAGGGTAGTAAAATGCGGTACCCACTTCTTTTAGACTCGGCAACTAAGAGAATGTTCATGAAAATACATGAAGCATTCTTTCTTTAGAAATTTGAGTTTCCATGACAACAAGCTATATCCCCATCGTCCCCATCGAAAGCAGTAGGAATGCCCACTGAATACCAAGACATTTTGGACAATGCTATGCTGCCAAATTTGTGGGGACAGTTTGAGGAAGGCCCTTTCTATTCCAGCATGACTGTGCCCCAGTGCACAAAGCAAGATCTGTAAAAGCATGATTGGATGAGTTTGGGTCACACAGAGCCCTGACCTCAACCCCATCAAACACCTTTGAGATGAACTGGTACAGACATTGCAAGCAGGCCTTCTCAACCAATATCGCTGCCTGACCTAACAAATGCTATACTGGTTGAATGGGCAAAAACACCCACAGAAACACTCTTGTGGAAAGACCAACTACATCTTAATCTGTATGTAATTGGAATGCGATGTCATAAAATTCCCTGTTGGTGTAATGAATATGTGTTCCAAAATTTTTGTCCATATAGTATAAATACTGTTCCTCTATGAGACTACTCAGTTTAGCAATAAAGACACACACACAGGTAGCTGCTGGCAGAACCCCCCCCCCACATTATTCTGAATGTTTCCAAAACCATTGACATGTAAAACCTGCCATTCCACATTCTTTACAAGTGGAATTTCTACAGAGAATGGTGTAACGTACAATCAGTTGTAGGTTTATGATTAAGTGAACATGTAAGGTAAGCTTTCAATGATTGTGTAACTAGGCAGACAACTTCCTTTGTGAACCTTCCATTAGGGGCCACAAGAATAGCAATTCCAGCATTATTAACCAAACCCCCAGGACCTGCAAACACACATACTGTACAACAAAATATGGAGGGAAATAAACTGGGCTCACCATAAAAAAAGAGAAGCAGTTATGTATTGCTTATTAAAAGTACCTGTTACTCCTCTAGTAATCACAACAAAAGAACAAATGCAGGAGAGGTTTACTAAACTCATCCTCATGAAAAACACAATTGACATCCTAATTCCTTATTCTACCTTTCCAGCGCGCAGTTTACAGAAACGGCTGGGTTCTTTTTCTTCCGGTTGTCCAAGTGGCGGACACTGGAAATCCCTGTTGCAGACATCAGTGGACACCACACTTGGCCATTTAGCTGGAATTTTTGAGATGGAAGTAAAGAATCTGTATGTATATGAATGACCATCTATTGTTTCATATTTTGCACTTTTTACAAATATGTTAGTGTAATGTTTTTTGCAACCGCTCGGCGTCCTTCTGTCTCCTCTGCACCCTGCCGGCCTCAGCACTGCCCCGACTGCAGTGGTGGGAGCGTGAGGCGCCTTTCTCTGTGCCAGAGCTTAACGCTCAGCAGTTCGGCCGAGCGCACCGCGGCAGAGCGGCGAGACAGAGGCCTCGTGCTCCCACCACAGGATTTTAGCACTGTAAGTGAACTACAAAGGGTGTAAGGAGAGGGCAGATAGTGAGAAGGGAAAGGGGTAAGGAGAGGGTAGATAGCTTGAGAAGGGGGGGGGTAGGGAGGGGAGGATAGCCTGAAAAGGGGGGAGAGGGGTGGATAGTGTGAGAGGGGGTAGATAGTGTGAGAAGGGGGAGGGGTAGATAGTGTGAGAAGGGAAGAGAGGGGTAGATAGTGTGAGAAGTGGTAGATAGTAGATAGTTTGAGAAGATAGATTGGGCAGATAGTGTGAGAAGGGGGGTAGATAGTGTGAGAAGGGGTCCAAGGGAGGACACAAAGAAGGGGGGTAGTAAGCATATTGAAATAAAGAGTGACAATGAATTAATATGTGGATGAATTGTGTGTTATTTGTAGTTAACCCTCTCAAAACAGTTGTTTACAAATCTTGTTTTTTTTATTGAAGGGAGGGATGCTTAATAAACAATGCAGATTGATGGCTGTCCTTTATATTTGCAGAACCACACCATCAATGGCTGTGACGTGTGGCTTTTTCCTATCCTGAATGTTGCATTGTTGAAGATAAAGTAAGTTGCAAAAGTTGACAGATAGGATTCAATATGTAATTTGTTGAAAAGAAATTGTTTTCTCGCACCGGGCCCTGAGGCTTCTAGTTACGCCCCTGCTTGTGTGGGTACTATAAAAGAAAAAGCCTTGGCCATGAAAGTTAAAAAAAACCCCAAAAAAACAAAACCCTGGAGCCTATAGGGTTTATTCAATATAAAATTGCATAAGTGCATGGAAATTGCCTACAATTGAAATTGGCAGTTGAGTTAACCCTTTAAAAGGAACCTTAAGTGGTTTTCTTTTATTGGGTCAGTGTTGAATAAGATGTAAAGCCACAAAAACTTTCGGAAGATCAGAGGTCTCTTCATTGTGTGTAATTGAAATTATAATTTTCTGGTATACAGAAACAACAAATCCATTTTTTTCCTCACAGAAGCTATACATTCTCAAACTATACCTAGACATATTACACCTACATTTTTTACCCTCTTGTCCTAGTTGTTACTTTTATACTTTAATTCTGTTATTTATTTAAAGGTTTCTGTCACAATGACCAATATTCAACACGTGTTGGGCCAGCCTAAACTAGGATTTATGAGCTATTAATACAATATGATGGTCATATCATGTGAGTTTTTTACAAAAATATAATATATAATATTATGTCTGAAACCTGTTGCCTTGTGGTGTTTGTAAAAGACACATTTTTGTTCTTTATTTGTAAAAAAAACAATGTCACGATAGTCAAAGAAGAGGATAGGAGATTAGACCGCAAATCTTTCAAGTGTGCTATAAATCATGATGATAAATGTAATGGTTATCTGTTGACATACCTATTATTTTTGCTGCCAAGCAATCATTTTAAATTAACTTTTTAGTTTTTATTTACTCTGTAACCTAGAAACAGTTAACAATGGTGGAATTTCTCAGCTATTCTCAAAAATGTGTATAGGTTTTTGTTGGCTGTAACACATAACTGAGGTGGTTTTAAGACACAGGAAGCTGTTATACACTTTGTGATGGTTTAGGGTAAGCAAAATTCATGACAAAATCTGCTATTGCAGTAGGTAAGTACGACAGGGGTAGATACAGGATCTTGGCATCCAGGCCTGCAGAGTAACGGGTCCAGGGATACACTGCGGTCAGCGCATGCTCCATGCAGTCTGTGACCAAGGACAGCTTTGCACTGGACATTGACAGAATGATTTCAACGGTGTTGCAATCTAGATGTGAAAAAAGCAGAGTTATTTTAATTATTGCAATTCTAGTGTCTGTGTTTCTTAGATACTGGCATTAAAGATTAACATGAGAATAAAACAGTATCTGTGGCCTTTCTCAGGGCCCAGTATAATGCATTCTTTTCACATAGGCTCCCAGAGCATTAATAGAAACATAGAAAGTGATGGCATATAAGAACCATTCGACCCATCTAGTCTTCCCAACCTCTGAATATTTTCCTAGCCTTATGCCGATACCATGCTTGTTTAAACGCCTTCACTGTATTAATCTCTACCGCTTTTGTTGGAAAGCTATTCTATGGATCCACTACCCTTTCACTAAAGTAATATTTCCTGATATTACTTTTAAACCACTGTCCCTCTAGCTTAAGACTACGTCCTCTTGTTGTGGTGGTATTTCTTATTTTAATCACATTCTCTTCTTTTATCATGTTGATTCCCTTTAAACATTTAAATGTCTCTATCATATCCCCCTGTCATGTCTTCCAGGCTATATATCTTAAGATCCTTTAACCTTTCCTGCTAAGTTTTATCCTGCAAGCCGTGAACCATTTTTGAACTTTCTCCAACAACATTCTGCTAGCATTTCCTGCTGCTCTATCACATTGTCTACCTACCCTTAAGTCCTAATAATTACCTCAAAGTCCCTTTCCTCAGATGTTGATGTTAGGACTGCATCACATTTTCTATACTCTGCCCTTTTTATACCTTATGTGTATTATCTTGCACTTATCCGCATTAAACATTAGTTGCCACAGCCCTGACTATTTTTCCAGTTTATCTTATTAATTTGCCATTTGGGTTTTTACTCCAAGAAACATCAACCCTGTTGCAAATTTTTGTGTCATCAGCAAAAAGAGCCTACCTCACTAATGGGACCAAGTACAGATCCCTGAGGTACCCCACTGGTAACAAGACCTTGCTCTGAATATACACCCTCTGTTTGTCACTCAGCCACTGTCTAATCCCTTCAACAACATTGTGATCCAGACTCAAAGATTGAAAGTTATCAATAAGCCATCTATGTAGGACAGTGTGAAACGCCTATCTGAAATCTAGATACGCAAAGTTTACTGCACCAGCAATGATCAATTATTAAGATTAGTTTGGCATGATCTTCCTGAAGTAAACCCATGTTGTTTTTGATCTTTAAAATAGGACTGGCTGTTGTGGTATGCACCTTAAATTTATCTTGGTCCTGGAAAAAAACCCAATGATCACTATACCTTATTCACCAGAATACCTTGACAGAAGGTAAGAGCAAACAAGAAATTACATCACAATCCAAAACTATGTTAAAAGGTAATTTCCTATGTTAATTACAGATATCATTATCAAAATGCCTAGTTATATATCTTAAAAAACACCTACATTTGTCAAAGTACTCTTGACCATAACTTTTTCGGGTTTCCTCTGGAAGACGCGCCCAGATTTTTCGCAAATTTTCCTTTTGTAGATTTGCATCTGTCACCTGTGTTTTAAAGAAGCCAGGCTCCACAATAGATACCTTCACACCAAATGGAATCATTTCAACCCTGTAACATGCCAGTATCATGATTAATGTATTAATTCATCTGGAAATTCAAGAAGATAACCCTTCAGTTTTTAAAAGCTAGTATAGGTACAGTGTACAAAAGGCACAATGTTTGCTACATACAGTATTATTGTCACCAAAATCCCCAAAACAACATGTTTACTAAAACAGGATAATTCTTTAACATCAGAGGTGTAGACTAATAATAATGTTACAGATTTTTAAAAAGAAAAGGTGGTCATGTACAGGGTGGTTAATATCATGTTCTACGTGCAAAAGACAGGTTAATGCAATGGTAATCTAACATTACTAACAGAGGTATGCTTTGTAAAGCTGCATGAAGGCCATAGGGAAAATAGATAGAGACTTTTGCCACAGGAGGTACCGAACTCTGCTGCTTGTGAATTGGAACCTGTCTGTTAGCAGGGATGCTTTCTCTCTTTGCCTTAGGTCTACATACATTTCTGATTGAACCATTCCCCTTAAAGGAGGTAAGTAGGATGTAATAATGTGGATCGCCATAAAACAGCAAAGGTAGATATTTAAAAAAAATCTTGGAAATTAGAGAGAAGAGCAAAATAATTGTTCTATACAAATTTCTAATTTTATCTATAGGCTGAAATCACGCAGGGTGAAACGCATCATAGCGGATTTGTCAAATAATAATGTTAAAGGACTAAATAGGAATACAAAGTCCAAATAGCTGAGATTTGTATCAGCGTTCGCTTACCGAAGTCTGTCGGAGAATGATTCCACTCCATATTTGGACATGCAGTATCCTCCCCCGCAGAAAGTCAGCCTTCCGGCAACACTCGCTACATTGACTAAACGTCCTTTAGCTTTTTTAATGAGGGGTAGCATTTTGAGACTGACATCAATAACGCCTAATAAGTTAACATTCAAGATTTTAAAAAAATCCTCCTTAGTCAGCCATTCATTTGGTGCAGTTGGGAGAGAAACACCAGCATTATTCACCAGTCCCCACAGTCCTAAAAAAGAAAGATGACAAGACGCTTAAATAGGCATTGCGACTGGTGACATGCTGCTACAGAACCCCACAATAAATAAAATAGCAAATCCTGAATTATTATGAAATCATAATATATATAAAGAAAATCTTAACTGTGCCAATATGCATAAATCTATACTGGATCTATATTATAGAGAGTCCATAACACGTGGTAAACAAAAGGTATCAGCAACCTAATTACAAGTGCTCGGTATTCAACAAAATAATTTAAACCAAAACCAAGGGAACCTGTAAGTTTGAGATTAAAGATGAAAATTAGAACCTTATCTTAACAGGGGTTGTGGATCTCTTCACTATTCACATGGGCTATTAAAGGGTTGATATTTTAAGAGGCTCATGCTCAGCTCATTTAGAAAGTTTTTTGGGTATGATCTGGATGCATTGGAAAGGCAGTAAGATGGACTGTTGCATTTCACAGGAACTCTGCTACGACTCATGCCTTTGAATCTTAGAAAGTCATTGGGCCAGTTTGACATTTGATACTTAAGGTAAATGTTACGGGTACGGTACAGATTAAAGGCATAAAGACAAATGTTGTAGCATGTTCTAGTACAGCCAAAGCATAGATTTATTAATGCATATCTCTGCTATAGGCTCAATTAATAAATAATACATTTGTTAAAGATCAATTAATGTCTAACCTTTAT
Source organism: Spea multiplicata (assembly GCA_009364415.1). NCBI lineage: Eukaryota > Metazoa > Chordata > Amphibia > Anura > Pelobatidae > Spea > Spea multiplicata. Next base: position 20,904 of record VKOC01015251.1, on the reverse strand, counting down.
CACCAACAACACTAGTGACCCACTTGACAGCAGAACTGACACTCTGGCTGTCTGTCACATCAACGATGACTGTCTGAAGTCTGCGGGATGTCTCTTTCTTCAGATCCTCAGCCCCTTTCTCTGTCAGACAAGCTGCCAGTACTAGTAGTCCTCGCCGGTCCAACTGCTTTGCCAATAGGTTCCCAAATCCAGAATCACATCCAGTAATCAGTACATATTTATCTGATAAATTCTCAAGTATCTGGCTCTGTCTGTGCCATCTGTACCAGAAGATTAGAACCAACACTGCTACCAGAATGGGGAGCCACATTGTAAGAGACTCTTTTGAAAAACAAAAAGTGGTTGAAAGAAGCACAATTAAAGAAATGAAAATGTAATGGAGACGGAGCCAAAGTTTTGCCTTAGACATAAAGTAATAATACTATACCAGGTTAAACAATTGGTTTCTTGGAACTATAATTTTCTGTTTCAGAAAGCTACAAAAGATTGTTATTTCTTGGGCCAGAAAAAAAACTACTAAGAATTACAAGCATTTGCTTGTAATGTGCTTGTTAAGATTCACTGAAGCTGTAACATAAGGAGGAAAGCACTATAACAGCTCTTCTCTTACAGATATATATACACCATTTTTTTTGTTAACACTTGGAAATGCTTGGCCAAGTATGCAGAAAACAGAAATATGTTGGTAATTCAGCCTCTCTAGACCCATGACAAAGGAACCTTGACCCACTTAAGGTTTTTTTTATAGAGCACCATAGGACTTGAATGCATGATAACCAGCATTTCCTGGCCCAATATAAGGAGTGGCTCACCAGATGTTTTGGACTGTATCAGTCAACTAATGATGGATTAATGAAGGTGGAAGCCCAAAACATCTTAAGCAAGGGTGGCACACTTAAGTTTCTATGGAGGAAGCTCAGTCTAAATATTTGAGAACTGTAAAATCACATGTTCAAGTAGGGATATACAGAGGTCTGTTTGCCGCTATCAATGCCCTGAGTTTGACCTCCTTGACATAGAGTGTTTGTCTCTGCCAAGTGCATAAAACACTGCATATACTGTAAATGTATTTAGAGGTCAGTAAAAAAGCAGTAGATATCCTTACAAATCCCAACCATTAGTTTTGACAAATCTCATCTTCAAATGCAGACTGTGTAGCCCTGAAGACAGCACTTAGTTCATGAACAGAAAACAGACATATAAGTAAGCTTTCTACATGGTATAGTATAAAAAAGAAAAAAACTCATTAAACGCTAGCTGAGATTTGGGGGTATAGGGTATTAACCCAAAAGGAAATACCTTAGCCAATGGTCTCTGTAGGATCAGTAGGGAACAACAGGAATTGTTTTTAAATTAAACTGTTAAAAAAAATATCCGTCTTACATATACCTTACTCAAAAAAGGTTCACAGTCACATAACACACCCTTGTAAACCAATGTCCCTGAACTTTAATCACAGACCTAATGCAAGTGTCCCTCTTTGGCCATTTGAAATGCATTCGGATATGCTCTAGTAACATAGTTGTTAGAGCAATTTAATTATGAATCCCTCTTTATTTCTTAATTTAGTACAGTCATACGGGTATTGTTGCACCAATATCATAAAGCCCCAAAGGTATTTGAGAAACAAATGGTCAGATTGTAAATTGCTACGGCTGTAAACTATCTGTATTCAGGTTCACTTTAAGTGGCTTTTTATTATGTGAATATATAATTATCGTTGATTTTCTGTTAAACTAAAACTTTTCCCTATATGTGTTTTTTTTTGTCCTGTTTGGAAAGTATTAAGCAGACATTTTTCCTGTGCAACTCATTTCAATAATGCCAGAAGAGGAGAAGAGGACTAGATTGAGAAGCAATAATCAGACAATAGTAGTCCTGTTCTTACCTCAGACTTGACAGCTGCAGAACAGTGAGCTAGTCAGCCAGGAAACATGATATAATGGAGGCAAATGTCACAGCCTGACTACATAGATGGACTTTATCACTATTTGTTATCAGTTCGTCCCTCCTTGGTAAAGCGAGTACAACGCTGTGTCTGATCTCTGAAAATATCTTGCAAAGTACACTGAAATCACATCATCCTCATCAGCTTCTCCTTGGCCAAGGATGACAGAAGTTATCCTGTTTATAACTGCACCATGAAGTAATGGTGGTTACATTTAGAATATTTTAATAAGCAAAATACACATATCTCAAACCCACTTTATATGAGTGAGTTCAGGCAGACTCTGCAAGGCGAGGTGAGGAGACAGGGATAAAACGTCAAGACTAGAAATCAATTAGATAATGGTGGCTTTGTCAGCCTGAGTTTAGGCAAAATATCACAAACAATCACTCCTATTGTCAAACAAACCACAATCTATGGGCAGGTTCAATAGATGGATACAATTATGTTAATGAATATAATTTTGTAACAGAAAGTTCTTTGTGGGCAGGGAACTTTTGAAGAGTTCCTCAGGAAGGGTCACATGGAGAAGGAGCCTGCATATGACAACAGCAATGTCTGAAAATGGGAGCAAAACCTGCCTCTTCCACTAACTAGTGATCCTGGGGACACTCAATCCACAACACCTAGGAATACTGTACTTCTATAGCCATATCGGGTGATCTCCAGACAGCTTCTGCTTTAAATGAATAACCCAATATGGACAGTGTGTCTTCAGATGCTCCTGATGCCGAAAACTGACACACCCATGACTGATAACCCCAAGTTCATGTGTGCAGTTAGGACTACCTCTCTCAGCTCTCTGAGGAAGTTAAACGGTAAGAAACCACAAAACACCCCTAGAGGCTAATGTCCACAGAGATGTGGACGAAGAAATAATATACCAGATTAAGGAAGATATAATTGAGAAGGGAGAAAGAAGTTGAAGAAGAAGATACAGAAGTGGAAGTAGTCAGCAGAGAAGGCGGAGAGTGCGAGAATCAGAGCATGAGAGTAAATGGGTAATGTGGGCACCAGGCAAAAAATTTTGTTCCCAAAATAACTAAATAAGTTGCCCGAAAACAAATACTGAAACATTTCCGGACAGAGTTCTGGCCCTAATATTTTTTTGCTCAGAATAGGGACAAACCCTGCATTTTAAAGTATATTGTGAAAAACACATAAGTCCAAAATAAGACACATAACAAAACACACTGTGGCTCATGACATCATGTGATGGGTTAGGACCAACTGAGAGCGCCGGTATAGTTCATATAATGCGAGAAAACTGAAATACTGAAAACAGTTATTTGAAACAACTTACCTTTACATTGCAAATATAGCTTTTATTTAAAAAAACAGTAGTCACAGGGGGCTAGTGGTTGCACCTGACACGGATAGTAGTTATAAAAAAGAAAGAAAAGCACAATGGTGTAGTAGGTCTTATCAAGCAGATGAACTAAAAAGCCAAATTATGGTACTCACAATTTATGGGGGCTTAATGATTAGCCCCAAAGTATGCACTTGGGCGATATAATCTTCGCCCAGGGATATTCTTGCGTTGTTCTTTTGATGATTTTTGGTGAGCAAACACAGAAACATAGAAAGTGATGGCAGATAAGAACCAGTAGGCCCATCCAGTCTGCCCAACCTCTGAGTACTTTCCTTTAGTACCTGCCCTTATCTAGTTTGGCCTTATGCCTATCCCATGCTTGCTTAAATGCCTTTACTGTATTAACATCTACCACTTCTGCTGGAAGGCTATTCACTACCCTTTCCGTAAATGAATATTTTCTGATGTTACCATTAAACCTTTGCCCCTCTAGCTTATGGCTATGTCCTCTTGTTGTGGTAGTATTTCTCCTTTTAAATAAACTTCCTTTACCTTGTTTATTCCCTTTAAGTATTTAAATGTTTCTATCATATTCCCCCTGTCCTGTCTTTCTTCCAGGCTATATAGGTTAAGATCCTTTAACCTGTCCTGGTAAGGTTTATCTTGTAATCCATAAACCATTTTAGTAGACCTTCTCTGAACTTTCTCCAACATATCTATATCCTTCTGGAGATACGGTCCAGTTCCAGTGTTGGAATTGCTCACTCATTTGCGCTTAGGTGGTATGATCCCCACCAAGGATATAATGGTAGTAGAGAGTTTTTCCGGATAAAAAATATATAAAAGAGTAAAAACAGGTCCAGGAACAAGAATAACTTATTTAAAAAAATGTTTATTCAAGCTGGTAATAAATAGGCTTCCTCAGGGTGTGAAACAGAGCTCCTGGATTCATTTTCCTTTTATACATTATTTAAGATATGTAAAATGGCGCCAAATTATGTCATAATTTAAGGGCTTAGCCTAAAACAGTTAAACAGTAGAAATTTATATATTTGTAAAAATAGAAAATAATCATAAAATTGACAAATAATTAGATTTGATAGACATTAGAAGCAATATGGAGCTAACCTCTATAAGTAAAATATTGTTTTGGTAGCTTGTGTAGGTTTTAGATATTTATATATTCAAATCATCTTTAATATGTACTGAAATCTTAAAACAGGGACATATTAGGATTGTTAGCAGTTAGAACAGGTTAAAATAATATACTTTATTAAATAAATAGAATTTAAAACGAAAATAATTGAAGTTGTAAAAACCGCCGTTTTGATATAAACAAAGCAAGGGTTTCTGGGAAATGTAGTTCACATGCATCTATTTAGTAAAAGATTAATAATCTGATAAATAAAGTTTTTAGAACATCAATAAAAAAGGGGAATAACAGTAAATACATGGTTTGAGGTTAAATGTTTCAAAATGACATTATGTATAGAACAATAGAATATAAAAACAATAGAAATAAATAGATATTATCAAAGGAAGAGGTACAAATCAAAATCAGCATTTTCGTGATGCCTGTAAATCTTAGTAGATTCGTGTTTTTATTATGTTTTCAAAAAATACTATGTATACTATGTATGAGAATTCCATTTTTTATATTGCGGCAATGTTCCATTATCTACATTAAAAAGCACTCCTTTTGTTGAGTGTATAAAATTCTTGGTTAAAAGTCTTTTTAGATTGGGAGCACCTCTAAAAACTATTTTGGGGTTTTCTTGGAGTAATTTTTTTTAAATATCATCTTCCTTTAAAATATTCCAATTTTTTCTGATAATTTTTTTAAAAATATTGTTCTTGTTGTTAAAATCCGTCACTATTAGTATAAAAGAATTATTATGTTTTTTTTTATTGATTATTGATTTTATTGTTTTATATTATATTAGTTCCTTTCTTTCTAGGCTTTCTATGTCTGCTATTGTATTTTGTGTGCATCGTATTTTTTCTTTTCTACAAATCTTTTGTATCTGTCACGCACAGCGTAGATAGAACCTGTAGTCAGTTAGAACAGCATGTGCAAAGTCCAACAGACAGATAACAGAAGTCCTGTGCAGAATAGCCGAGGAGCAAGCCGAAGTCAGGATTGTTGCAGGGTAAGCCGAGGTCAGGAAGCCAGAAGTCAGAATCGTCATGAAGGAAGCCAGAGTCAAACGCCAGGAAAACAGGGACAAGCCGAGTCGTAACGGGAAATCACACAGGAACACTTACTGAGGAATAGACACCATACAAGATAGGTATGACTATCAGAAGGCAAAGCTGGAAGGTTTCTGAGTCCCTTAAATAGCAGAACTGACACTCTGGCTGTCTGTCACATCAACGATGACTGTCTGAAGTCTGCGGGATGTCTCTTTCTTCAGATCCTCAGCCCCTTTCTCTGTCAGACAAGCTGCCAGTACTAGTAGTCCTCGCCGGTCCAACTGCTTTGCCAATAGGTTCCCAAATCCAGAATCACATCCAGTAATCAGTACATATTTATCTGATAAATTCTCAAGTATCTGGCTCTGTCTGTGCCATCTGTACCAGAAGATTAGAACCAACACTGCTACCAGAATGGGGAGCCACATTGTAAGAGACTCTTTTGAAAAACAAAAAGTGGTTGAAAGAAGCACAATTAAAGAAATGAAAATGTAATGGAGACGGAGCCAAAGTTTTGCCTTAGACATAAAGTAATAATACTATACCAGGTTAAACAATTGGTTTCTTGGAACTATAATTTTCTGTTTCAGAAAGCTACAAAAGATTGTTATTTCTTGGGCCAGAAAAAAAACTACTAAGAATTACAAGCATTTGCTTGTAATGTGCTTGTTAAGATTCACTGAAGCTGTAACATAAGGAGGAAAGCACTATAACAGCTCTTCTCTTACAGATATATATACACCATTTTTTTTGTTAACACTTGGAAATGCTTGGCCAAGTATGCAGAAAACAGAAATATGTTGGTAATTCAGCCTCTCTAGACCCATGACAAAGGAACCTTGACCCACTTAAGGTTTTTTTTATAGAGCACCATAGGACTTGAATGCATGATAACCAGCATTTCCTGGCCCAATATAAGGAGTGGCTCACCAGATGTTTTGGACTGTATCAGTCAACTAATGATGGATTAATGAAGGTGGAAGCCCAAAACATCTTAAGCAAGGGTGGCACACTTAAGTTTCTATGGAGGAAGCTCAGTCTAAATATTTGAGAACTGTAAAATCACATGTTCAAGTAGGGATATACAGAGGTCTGTTTGCCGCTATCAATGCCCTGAGTTTGACCTCCTTGACATAGAGTGTTTGTCTCTGCCAAGTGCATAAAACACTGCATATACTGTAAATGTATTTAGAGGTCAGTAAAAAAGCAGTAGATATCCTTACAAATCCCAACCATTAGTTTTGACAAATCTCATCTTCAAATGCAGACTGTGTAGCCCTGAAGACAGCACTTAGTTCATGAACAGAAAACAGACATATAAGTAAGCTTTCTACATGGTATAGTATAAAAAAGAAAAAAACTCATTAAACGCTAGCTGAGATTTGGGGGTATAGGGTATTAACCCAAAAGGAAATACCTTAGCCAATGGTCTCTGTAGGATCAGTAGGGAACAACAGGAATTGTTTTTAAATTAAACTGTTAAAAAAAATATCCGTCTTACATATACCTTACTCAAAAAAGGTTCACAGTCACATAACACACCCTTGTAAACCAATGTCCCTGAACTTTAATCACAGACCTAATGCAAGTGTCCCTCTTTGGCCATTTGAAATGCATTCGGATATGCTCTAGTAACATAGTTGTTAGAGCAATTTAATTATGAATCCCTCTTTATTTCTTAATTTAGTACAGTCATACGGGTATTGTTGCACCAATATCATAAAGCCCCAAAGGTATTTGAGAAACAAATGGTCAGATTGTAAATTGCTACGGCTGTAAACTATCTGTATTCAGGTTCACTTTAAGTGGCTTTTTATTATGTGAATATATAATTATCGTTGATTTTCTGTTAAACTAAAACTTTTCCCTATATGTGTTTTTTTTTGTCCTGTTTGGAAAGTATTAAGCAGACATTTTTCCTGTGCAACTCATTTCAATAATGCCAGAAGAGGAGAAGAGGACTAGATTGAGAAGCAATAATCAGACAATAGTAGTCCTGTTCTTACCTCAGACTTGACAGCTGCAGAACAGTGAGCTAGTCAGCCAGGAAACATGATATAATGGAGGCAAATGTCACAGCCTGACTACATAGATGGACTTTATCACTATTTGTTATCAGTTCGTCCCTCCTTGGTAAAGCGAGTACAACGCTGTGTCTGATCTCTGAAAATATCTTGCAAAGTACACTGAAATCACATCATCCTCATCAGCTTCTCCTTGGCCAAGGATGACAGAAGTTATCCTGTTTATAACTGCACCATGAAGTAATGGTGGTTACATTTAGAATATTTTAATAAGCAAAATACACATATCTCAAACCCACTTTATATGAGTGAGTTCAGGCAGACTCTGCAAGGCGAGGTGAGGAGACAGGGATAAAACGTCAAGACTAGAAATCAATTAGATAATGGTGGCTTTGTCAGCCTGAGTTTAGGCAAAATATCACAAACAATCACTCCTATTGTCAAACAAACCACAATCTATGGGCAGGTTCAATAGATGGATACAATTATGTTAATGAATATAATTTTGTAACAGAAAGTTCTTTGTGGGCAGGGAACTTTTGAAGAGTTCCTCAGGAAGGGTCACATGGAGAAGGAGCCTGCATATGACAACAGCAATGTCTGAAAATGGGAGCAAAACCTGCCTCTTCCACTAACTAGTGATCCTGGGGACACTCAATCCACAACACCTAGGAATACTGTACTTCTATAGCCATATCGGGTGATCTCCAGACAGCTTCTGCTTTAAATGAATAACCCAATATGGACAGTGTGTCTTCAGATGCTCCTGATGCCGAAAACTGACACACCCATGACTGATAACCCCAAGTTCATGTGTGCAGTTAGGACTACCTCTCTCAGCTCTCTGAGGAAGTTAAACGGTAAGAAACCACAAAACACCCCTAGAGGCTAATGTCCACAGAGATGTGGACGAAGAAATAATATACCAGATTAAGGAAGATATAATTGAGAAGGGAGAAAGAAGTTGAAGAAGAAGATACAGAAGTGGAAGTAGTCAGCAGAGAAGGCGGAGAGTGCGAGAATCAGAGCATGAGAGTAAATGGGTAATGTGGGCACCAGGCAAAAAATTTTGTTCCCAAAATAACTAAATAAGTTGCCCGAAAACAAATACTGAAACATTTCCGGACAGAGTTCTGGCCCTAATATTTTTTTGCTCAGAATAGGGACAAACCCTGCATTTTAAAGTATATTGTGAAAAACACATAAGTCCAAAATAAGACACATAACAAAACACACTGTGGCTCATGACATCATGTGATGGGTTAGGACCAACTGAGAGCGCCGGTATAGTTCATATAATGCGAGAAAACTGAAATACTGAAAACAGTTATTTGAAACAACTTACCTTTACATTGCAAATATAGCTTTTATTTAAAAAAACAGTAGTCACAGGGGGCTAGTGGTTGCACCTGACACGGATAGTAGTTATAAAAAAGAAAGAAAAGCACAATGGTGTAGTAGGTCTTATCAAGCAGATGAACTAAAAAGCCAAATTATGGTACTCACAATTTATGGGGGCTTAATGATTAGCCCCAAAGTATGCACTTGGGCGATATAATCTTCGCCCAGGGATATTCTTGCGTTGTTCTTTTGATGATTTTTGGTGAGCAAACACAGAAACATAGAAAGTGATGGCAGATAAGAACCAGTAGGCCCATCCAGTCTGCCCAACCTCTGAGTACTTTCCTTTAGTACCTGCCCTTATCTAGTTTGGCCTTATGCCTATCCCATGCTTGCTTAAATGCCTTTACTGTATTAACATCTACCACTTCTGCTGGAAGGCTATTCACTACCCTTTCCGTAAATGAATATTTTCTGATGTTACCATTAAACCTTTGCCCCTCTAGCTTATGGCTATGTCCTCTTGTTGTGGTAGTATTTCTCCTTTTAAATAAACTTCCTTTACCTTGTTTATTCCCTTTAAGTATTTAAATGTTTCTATCATATTCCCCCTGTCCTGTCTTTCTTCCAGGCTATATAGGTTAAGATCCTTTAACCTGTCCTGGTAAGGTTTATCTTGTAATCCATAAACCATTTTAGTAGACCTTCTCTGAACTTTCTCCAACATATCTATATCCTTCTGGAGATACGGTCCAGTTCCAGTGTTGGAATTGCTCACTCATTTGCGCTTAGGTGGTATGATCCCCACCAAGGATATAATGGTAGTAGAGAGTTTTTCCGGATAAAAAATATATAAAAGAGTAAAAACAGGTCCAGGAACAAGAATAACTTATTTAAAAAAATGTTTATTCAAGCTGGTAATAAATAGGCTTCCTCAGGGTGTGAAACAGAGCTCCTGGATTCATTTTCCTTTTATACATTATTTAAGATATGTAAAATGGCGCCAAATTATGTCATAATTTAAGGGCTTAGCCTAAAACAGTTAAACAGTAGAAATTTATATATTTGTAAAAATAGAAAATAATCATAAAATTGACAAATAATTAGATTTGATAGACATTAGAAGCAATATGGAGCTAACCTCTATAAGTAAAATATTGTTTTGGTAGCTTGTGTAGGTTTTAGATATTTATATATTCAAATCATCTTTAATATGTACTGAAATCTTAAAACAGGGACATATTAGGATTGTTAGCAGTTAGAACAGGTTAAAATAATATACTTTATTAAATAAATAGAATTTAAAACGAAAATAATTGAAGTTGTAAAAACCGCCGTTTTGATATAAACAAAGCAAGGGTTTCTGGGAAATGTAGTTCACATGCATCTATTTAGTAAAAGATTAATAATCTGATAAATAAAGTTTTTAGAACATCAATAAAAAAGGGGAATAACAGTAAATACATGGTTTGAGGTTAAATGTTTCAAAATGACATTATGTATAGAACAATAGAATATAAAAACAATAGAAATAAATAGATATTATCAAAGGAAGAGGTACAAATCAAAATCAGCATTTTCGTGATGCCTGTAAATCTTAGTAGATTCGTGTTTTTATTATGTTTTCAAAAAATACTATGTATACTATGTATGAGAATTCCATTTTTTATATTGCGGCAATGTTCCATTATCTACATTAAAAAGCACTCCTTTTGTTGAGTGTATAAAATTCTTGGTTAAAAGTCTTTTTAGATTGGGAGCACCTCTAAAAACTATTTTGGGGTTTTCTTGGAGTAATTTTTTTTAAATATCATCTTCCTTTAAAATATTCCAATTTTTTCTGATAATTTTTTTAAAAATATTGTTCTTGTTGTTAAAATCCGTCACTATTAGTATAAAAGAATTATTATGTTTTTTTTTATTGATTATTGATTTTATTGTTTTATATTATATTAGTTCCTTTCTTTCTAGGCTTTCTATGTCTGCTATTGTATTTTGTGTGCATCGTATTTTTTCTTTTCTACAAATCTTTTGTATCTGTCACGCACAGCGTAGATAGAACCTGTAGTCAGTTAGAACAGCATGTGCAAAGTCCAACAGACAGATAACAGAAGTCCTGTGCAGAATAGCCGAGGAGCAAGCCGAAGTCAGGATTGTTGCAGGGTAAGCCGAGGTCAGGAAGCCAGAAGTCAGAATCGTCATGAAGGAAGCCAGAGTCAAACGCCAGGAAAACAGGGACAAGCCGAGTCGTAACGGGAAATCACACAGGAACACTTACTGAGGAATAGACACCATACAAGATAGGTATGACTATCAGAAGGCAAAGCTGGAAGGTTTCTGAGTCCCTTAAATAGGCAGAGGAAGTTAGGCATCAATTAGCGTTTTCCCGCCAAATTTTCAAAGTGCCATTATGTCACTTCCGGTCTGCGGCCATCTTGGGATTGGCGAGATCGCAAATTCCTAAAAAGAGCGGTAGTACCGGCTGGCGCCACTAACTCCGTGGCGGCTGATGCCGCTGTGGTGAAGCGGGAGGTCTCCCCCTTCTCCGTGGCGGCTGACGATCCGCGGACCCGGAGGAAGCGGCAGCCAGGTACGTAACAGTATCTGTACAATTTCTTCTAACTCTTAAAATATGGCTTTTCGGGATTCCCTCCATCCAAAGTCCATAGTGACAGCTAGACTGATCGATAAAGGTATTAGTACAGACTTTTTAAAAATGGGTCTTAGTTTTTATCATATTATTTCCTATATAGATTTCTAGGTCTAGAGAACATACAGTCTCTTTACTGAAGTTAGAAGTTAAAATTATACCCTTGTGGTTATTGTTTAAAAATTAAAAAAAAAAACCATTTAATTCTGGTTCAGAACATCCCAGATAAAAAAACATGTCTATATATCTGCTATAGGTGACCAGGTTTGCACTCCATTTATTATTGTTTTAAAAAAATAATAAAAGTAGGGGGACAATTTCCATCTAATTCTAAAACAATTCTGACAGCTTGGCATCCATGTTTAAAGGCTGATTTTACTTTTTGTAAATGGCCGTTTTAACATTTCTGCGCTGCTCGTGTTTAGCTCTAATTTTCTTCTTTCCCGTTTACTGAACCCGCACACATTAGATATTGTTTTTTTCAGGACAAGAAGGGCTTTCTTTAGATGACATTGTTTTGATTGTATCATATTATTTACTATTAAAAAAAGTATAAAATATGGTGAAAAATTTAGAAAAAAATGACTGTTTCTAACTATTAGTTGAACAATCTTTTACTCATCTATAATAGATGAGTAATAGAGCAGTCCCCCAGTGCCACACATCCGGCAGTAATGTCACACGATCGCTGTGATGAGAAACAGAGCATCATGCAGACCTGCAGAAAAAAAAATCAGTACATAACCACCCAAATACCTAAATTAACCCTTTCCTACCCACAATCTTCAAACAAAACAAAAAAAAATTAAAAAAAAAATTAAAAAATTTGGGTTTAGTTGGTGGGTACCCTGTAATGTCCAGAAAACCACAAAAAACTAGGCATGTGGAGTATTTCCGTAATCAGGAGAGGCGGCTGAACAATTTAGGGATAAGATTTCTCTGGCCGTACACAATACCTGTACAAAAATTCGCTCAGAAACAGCAGAAGTGTTGGTGAAAAAAGTGCACGAAAATTAGAGCACGCTGACTTTGCAGTGATTAGTGGCCAATGGTTGCATGGAAAATGTCAAAATGCTCTTGAATGAGATACTACTGGGTTGTCTGCTTTACAGAAATTATACTTTTAGTGGGGTATTTATATATTTAGGGGGTGCTATAGCAGCCCCCAAATGAAACATAGGTCTACTAAGCAAAATCGTGAAAATTTCACAATTGGATCTATAACGCAGCATGGGTCCCGTTTGTGCCTGTAACAAGTCCAGAAAACCACAAAAAACTAGGCATGTGGGGTATTCCCGTAATCGGAGAGGCGGCTGAACAATTTTAGGAATCTGCCGTAACACATTACCCCCTGTAGCAAAAAAATCCTAGAGAATACTAATCATAAATACTAAGAACATTGGTGAAAAAAAAGTGGCAGGAAACTAGAATTCTGTGGCCACCGTTTGACAGTGAGGTAGCCAAATACCTGCAAAATACTCTGATGAGGATAGGCCTGGATTGTCTGCTTTACAGAAATATATACCTTTGTGGGTGTTTTTGTTTTATTTGGTTAAAATTAGAGTTGCAGTCCCATCATACCTAATGTAAAAATTTAACGGCTTTGTATAAAGTAATGTACACCTTATAGTATGTTGCCTATATGTTGCTGGAAAATATGGAAAATCTATATAAATTAGGTATTTCTAAATGAAGGAACACCTATAATTGATAAATCTGGATGGAATTTTCTGTCACTTTACCTAATTTTGTGAGGATTCAGAGGGAAAATTAAAAAAAAATAGGTATTGTTTTTCTAATTTTTGCTAGTTTTTACTAAATTTCTAATTCTAAATTTTCAGCTAATTATCCAACTATGGTATCACAAAAAAGCTCTATCTCTCCTTGAAAAAACAATATATAGTTTACATGGGTACACTATTCACAGGAAAAGAGAATTATCGCTGAACCAACATAGTGCAAAAATGGCAAAATTGCTCCGGGCTTTGAGGTACCAAAAACCCCTGGGATTGAAGGGGTTAAACCTTCTTCTAATAAATCTTTTGTTTTTTATTTGCTGAATCGGGTTATGGGTTAATTTTTTTTATACGTGTTAATTTCATTGAGCTGTTTATAAGCTTCCTCTTCATATTGATTTTTATGTAAAATTACCAAACCCCCTCCTTTATCAGCAGGCTTGATCACAATTTCCTTATCTTCATATAGCTCCTTGAGTATTTTTCTCTCTTTCATGGTAAAATGAAAGAGACTTATTTTACTACCTAATTGTTTTATCTTTCTAGCGCTGTTCTGTCCTCGCTACACGTTACCCAGTGGCGTGTGTGTAGTTTGACATGCAGATAAATACTTTTCAATAGACAAGACTGTATGATGAAGTCAGTAGATTTATTGAATTATAGGACATGTGCGGTGAAACTAGAAAACAATAGAGCAGACAACATGAATAAACACATGTTCAGATACAACAAACATGTCATCATAATACAAGATGGCTGAAACACAACATGTAATAACATAGATGACACGTGACAAACTGGTCTGCTAGTCACAACTTATGACAAATGCAGCTGCTGCTCCTGAATATAAGAGTCTGTGTAACTGGTGGCAGCTGTGACTGAGAAAAACTGTGGAGTAAGTCCACAAGCTGCCACATGGGAGCATGGAAGTTACAGTCTTTCTCTTCTTAACACAGTCTGTAAAATGGAGTTCTCTTTTCCAGAATGCCTCACTTCAATGAGGAGGGATGGGAACAGCAGAGGGGCAAAACACTGAAAGGCAAAGTCAGCCACTAGATGGAGTGCCTATGTAATTAAGCACACTACACAGTACATATAGATGCTGGAGGCATGACAAGCGCTTTTACCTGGTTTTATTTTTTTTTATTTAAAAGAGGAGGCTGAGTAAATTGCAAGGATTATCAGAGAGAGTATGGTGTTTGAGGGGTTGTGGGTATATGTGTAAATTGTTAGTGGGTATGTCTATATGTATGTATGTATGTATGTATACTAGACATGTGCAAATGGGACAAAAACTATTCGGACAAATTGCTTGGTTCATTTTTGGCCCCTTTGTTTTCGGGCAATGAATTCCATTCCCTGCCCATTGGGTTTGGGTGAAAATTCGGCGTGCTTTTAATTCCAGAACAAAAGTCATTGCCTGGTGCCCACAGTCACACTCTTGTTTAAACTCTCTAAATGTTTCCTTCTCTGCTGACCACTTCCACATCTTCTTCTATCTTTAATCATCTCTCTTTGTCCACATCTCTGCAGACATAATCAAGCTGCCAAATTGGTGGTTCTTGCGGTTATGTCCTCTCCCTGGTTATCCAATCGAGGGAGAGGATGTCACCGTAAGTGCCACCAATTTTGGCAGAAGTTCCCTTCTGGTAATGTCTGCAAAGATGCAGACGAAGATAGATTGAGGGGAGAAGAAGAACCAGTGGAAGCGGTAGTCAGACAATGTAGGGAAACATTTTGTGAAGGAGAATGAGTGAATATGGGCCCACATATTTTGGACGAATATTCTGAATATTATGCTTCATTGTCAGATTTGTGGAGCACCTCCTTACCTCATCCGCAGCTTTCTCTCTATCTGCCCCTTTAAAGCTGCTCTCCCTGCACACCAATGACCCTCAGGTTACATCTTAAATCTATGACATTATATTTGGTGCAGACTGGCATACACTTAGCGGGAGTGGCCGCCAATGCAGCTGCAGGAGCAAAATCTATTTGTTGTCAGCATTTTAGGCCTACAGAGCCCTGCTTCATGATCGATGTGATCAGTGCAAAGTCTCTTAAAAAAAGCAGATAAAATGCATTAAAAACCATGTCCAAATACTCTGTAAACCCCCCCCTAGAAGTAGAGATTATTGAGAAGAAAAAAGCAACAAACAAAAAAAACACAACACTTTGCAGTAGGGTACTATATAAAAGATTGATGTGGCCCTCTAGACCATAAAATCCTATATACATGGATGTAAGGCTTTTTATCTCTGTTGGATGATCCTAAGGGTTTTTGTAGTAGCTACAACATACAGATACCAGGGCATCGTATACAGAGGGTGTTTTACAAATACATCAAAAACAAATTAAACACTCCCAGTTTGCTTGCCCGCCTATATTCCTTGCTAACCTCAGGTACTCAGCTAAACCATGCACCTGAATAACAACATGCACAGTCCTGTGTAAGTTTCTTATTATACCTACTTTGTAGTTTGAGGATCAGTCCAGCAACACGCTCTCAGGTCTTCCCCTCAGACTAGTCTAAGAGCTGCCTTTTACAGTGCCTAACCACACCCTTGATAAATTAATTACAGATGTTCTTGGTGTGTTCTCTCAATCGGAAAACAGTGCTAATTAACTATTCCACCTCTAGTTCTGTATAATTTGTCACTGTAGGATATTACTGTTACCAATAATGTTCACAAAGTTATGGAACATAAATTAGGTTATTATTCAAAGTGAAACATTGCATATTGTTTCTATACTAAATGTAATTTTTTTAACTAACTATAATTCACAGCACAAAAAGTGCCACTTAACATCAGATTGAAGTGAATTAACTGTTGAATATATCAATTGCAATATATATCAACTAGGGCTGCAACAACTAATCGATAAAATCGATAATGAAAAGCGTTGCCAACGAATTTCATTATCGATTAGTTGAATTGATTTTTATCGATTATAAAATGAGGGTTTTTTCAGAGCAAACGCTCTGAAAAATACCCCTCATATAATCAGTTTCAGTGACTCACAGCAGCAGCTCCTACTTACCAGTCCCTCCCTGTAATCACTGTGACAACTGGCCCCGCCCTTCCTTCTCCGGGCCAGAACCACACGGCTGTGACACTCATCTAACTGTAAGTATAACATTAAATTTGGCTACTGAAAGTTAGGGATGGGGTTAATTTATGCATTATGGTAAATGGTTTTAGGGTTAATTAGGGCAGTTATGGTTAATAGTGTTTAGGGTTAATTTAGGGGCAGCTATGGTTAATGGGTGTTTGGGTTAATTTAGGAGCAGCTGTGGTTAATGGGGTGTTTGGGGTTAATTTGTTTCTTCTGGAGAGTTAACAGTATTCTTTGTTGCTAGAAATGGAAAAACTGTAAGGGGATGCACTTTTCCACCTACCCCTTCCTTGTGCCTGTTAACTCTGCATCGTGCAGACGTCCACTGTATACCAGAGAGGAGGATTCAGGTCCCCTGCAGCACTGTGGGGATCTGGATCTTAGTCTTATAGTCAGATCTCTATTTGAGGTTGGATAATAAGACGTCCTTGAATATAAGACAAGAAGTATTTTTCAGAGCATTTGCCCGGAAAAAAACCTTGTCTTACCTTCAAGAAAATACGGTAATATGCTGGGGTAATCATTTGACACAAACATCAAAACTTCTCTGTCACCCACTTACAACCACTATCTCGCCCTACATTAACATCGTTCACTACTTTGCAGTCCTCATCTCCTATTTCTCACCCTTTATCCACCTAGATTTAAGTTCCTACGGGAACAGGGCGCTCCATTCCTCATGTATTTGTGTGAATCGCTGTATTGTACTTGTCGTTATCTGTAAAATTTTCATCTTGTACAGCTGGGGAATGTGTCGGCGTTTTATAAAGTATAACAATAATAAAAATACTTCATCAAGATACTGTGAATCTTATGTGGTGGCACTGTACAAAACTTATGGGGGTATGTATTTACAGGGTGTACATATGTTTAATTGAAGGAAAATTGTGAGTATTCTGCTCACTGAACAAACAGTATTGGTGTCAGGAACCTTGGAAATAGATCCAGAAACCCTGAGCATAAGAAGTTGTTCAACTGCTCATTTCACTCCCAGGAGGCTCTGTGGTTGGGGGAATTCATGTCTCCTCATGTTCCCTGTCATCTCATTTCAGATTTCTGACACACCTGTAACTCAATATTCAGGGGCCTTTGTATCCCTTGCTGGAGCGTTGATTCTTCCCTGGTTTTTGATTTCCTGTCCCTGGTTTTAGTTGAGGGATTCTTAAAGGCCTGATCCATTTGCTTAGAATCTGGCTTTTGTGTTCTTGCTTGCTTCTCTTGGTACTTTGTTTTGGCCTGATTGTAGTTATTGGCCCTGCTTGGACCTTGACTCTGATTTTATGTTGCTCATTGGTACCCTCATTTTTTAATTTCCGTTATTTATTCTCGGCAAAAGTAATTTGCCATGAGTGGTTAAATGCTGGAATGCTAATAAGTGTTATCCATCATGCTGTTATATTGCTAAAACAGATGAAATAAAAAAAAAGGACAACGACATAAAACATAACTCGACTGTTCATTTAAAGATGATTCTCTCAACATTTATTATGTATTCCATCAACAGAAAAAATAGCACAGAAAAGAAAAGTGTAGAATACTTAACATTTTTAAAATTTCATACTTTGCACTTCAAATGCTAAACCTTTTAGTAATAATAATCGGTCTACACATATTCTAAAGGTTCTAAATTGATTAATTGACTTCTATTCAGTCACTCTTGCACAGGTTTCAGATTTACCCTCATGAGGGCGTCCACCCAGGCTGTTGGTAAATAGGAAACAGGTAGGAAAAACAGTTTAGCATCCCATCCAACAGAGTAACGTGTTTTTGGGTACACTGCAGTCAGCGCATGTTCCATGCAGTCTGTGACTAGGTGCAGATTTGTGTTGCATTTTGGTAGACTTTGATCCAAACTGTTGCAATCTGTGTTTAAATTAAAAAAATATTATTTAAAGTAAAAGATGACTATACAGTTTTTAAGTAAAACACTTATAAGGCATTTGTCAATAAACAATTTTCAACATGAGTGGCTATAGCTGCTTTGTGGGAAAGGCTGATCATAACAACATGCTAACTACAGAGGGGTCTAACCCATATGTATTCCCATCCCCCACAGACAAAATAGGATTGTGAATACTGCCTCCTGCGTGATAGATCTAACGAAAAAAACAGTTGATCTTACCAGATCTAACGGATATCTACAAAAATCAATTTAAAAAAATCCAAATTTCAGTGGAGGGGGGCCATCCCCCCTCATTAAATATGCAATATCTCAGTAATTAGACGAGATCTAACAAAAATGTTGTCTGATCAAATGTTATCTAATCATAATCAGAAATATCATAATCAATAACAGGTTTTTTTTTTTGTTGAGGGGAGCTGACAAGGGTTAGCCCCCCGAAAAAGATTTCTTGTACCCCATTTCATTATGGGGCCAGGGAGCATGATGGAAATGAAAATTCCCTGGCTGTGCCTCTGGCGTGGGCAAATATAATGTCAAAGTTAGAAAATAATAAATATTTATGACTTAAAATATTAAATAAATAACGCATAGACTGCTGGGTTTATCTTTAAGACATTTTTTCATAAAAGGAAACTTACATTTTACTTTTAAACCCCAGTAGTTGAATAAAGCTTTGTCATATACATACCATATGGAAAAAAATAGTTTGATGTATACCTTTTAATTAAAAAAACAGAGAACTCACATATTTCATAGATGTTTTCCCCATAGGCCCTGCGGACTTCTTCTGGGAGACGTGCCCAGACTTTGGTCAAGCAGTCTTTTAGTACCTCGCGATCAGTGACTCTTGTTTTGAAGAAACCAGGCTCCATAATAGATACCTTAACACCAAATGGAACCATCTCACGCCTATTGGAGGAAGATATGCATCAACATTTAACGTAAAAGAAGGCTTTTACCTGAAGGATAAAATTAGATTACATGCTAATATAAGAGGTTATGAGGTAGATTACACTCTGATACAGTTACCTGCTTAAAGGTAACAGTTCAGTGAGTTGTTGTTAATGGAATTATTGAAATGGACAACCATGGTAAGTGATGTTCCTCAGGGTTCTATCCTAGGCCACTGCAGTAGCATACCTTAAGGGGGGAGAGGGGGGCGGTCTGCCCCAGGTGCCCCCGCGCACTGTGTGAGGAAACTCTTTCCCTGCCCGGTTATGCATTTTTGGAAAATAAATATGTAAATTATATCCTTAAAAAGGGGAAAATTGTACACAAAAATCTTTCAATCTTTCAACAATGTTCAATATCAGACGACTGCTGCAAGGGCCAGATATTGGCATGAATTAAGAGTTAAGAGTTTTTTTATTCACAAGAGGAAATATACTTTTGCCCCTGTTAAGTCAATGATATGACCCCATGTTGAATAGGCAGTACAAATTTGGGCACCTTCCCTTAAAAAGGACATCATGGAACTTAAAAAGGTGCAGATGCAGGCTATAAAGTTTATGAGAAAAATGGAACACCAACGTTATGAAGAAAGGCTAGAGAAGTTTCAGTAGAAATAAAAGTATCTTAGAGGGCATATATATATATTATGCAATACAATACCAGCTGCTTTCATAAGACTAGGCAAAGAACAAGAGGTCATCCATTCAGACTTAAAGAAATAATCTTTCTTAAAGCCGCGAAAGGGGTTCTTTACATTAAGAACAATAAACATGTTGAATTCACTACCCACAGACATTGAGCTACCAAATTCAGTAGATGGCTTTAACTATGTTAAGAAAAATATACAGGAATATAATTGGACAGAATTGGTTATAGCCTCTTGATCAAGTTATATAACAGATTGACGTTTGGAATCAAGGAGAAATTGTTCCCCTTTCTGAGGTACAATTAGAAATTGCTTCAATTAGTTTTTTTTTCCTTCTTCTGAATCAACAATAAGGTTAAACTTGATAGACTTGTGCCTGGGGTAGGCTACTTGTGCTAGGGGCACAGTATATTAGGGCTGCAACAACTAATCGATAAAATCGATAATGAAATTCGTTGCCAACGAATTTCATTATCGATTAGTTGAATCGATTATTATCGATTACAACATGAGGGTTTTTTCAGAGCTGTGGTTAATGGGGTGTTTGGGGTTAATTTGAGGCAGTTGTGGTTAATGGTGTGTTTAGGGTTAATTTAGGGGATGCTGTGGTTGATGGGGTCTTTAGGGTTAATTTAGGGTAGTTGTTTTGATGGGGTATTTAGAGTTAATTTAAGGGTAGTTATGGTTAATGGGGTGTTTAGGGTTAATTTAATGATGAGAACTGAGGGTTAATTTAATTAATTTAATAAAGTTAACTTAAGGTGCAGTTAGAGATAAAGGGGGGCAAACTAAGGGGAATCTAAATCCTGGGGGCAGTGAAGTGACATATCTGGGGGTATAAGGCATATGTGGGGAGGGCAGTGTGGCATGTCTGGGGAGGACGGAGTGGTGTATCAGGGTGTATAAGGCATATCTGGGGCCACAGTGGCATATCTGGGGGTAGAGTGGAGTGGCATATTTGGTGGTAGAGTGGAGTGGCATATATGGGGAGGGCAGTATGGCATGTCTGGGAAGGATGGGGTGGTGTATTATGGGGTATAAGGTGTATCAGGCACAGTGGCATGTGGGGGGGTAGAGTGGAGTGGC
>VKOC01015248.1:0-16445 GCA_009364415.1 Spea multiplicata | reverse complement strand
TCATGTTTCTGTATTTCTGTGCCTTAAATATTTATCATGAAATTAGTCATGTTATCAGTTGTATAGATCTTGAGTTTCTTTTACAAGTATAGGTTTTTCAGAAATCTATGCACAATACTTTGCCCTTTGGCCATCAATGGAGGTCTGACCTTTACAACTGCCTGGGCCAACAGAACTCTACTACCCTCATTAGTGGGACAACTACTAGGGACAGTCCCTAAAAAAAAGAATATCCAGTGAAAACCAGGACACTTGGAAGATATGAGAATGGCAAGATGCTAGACATGGACAGTGACATGCCCCCCCAACTGTCCCGATTTAGGCGGGACAGTGCCAATTTAGGGTCTCTGTCCCGCTGTCCCACCTATCCCTTCCTCTGCCCCGCTTTGCAGGGGTAGAGGAAGGGTGAGGCGAGATCTGTACTCACCTCAGGTGCAGCTGCGGTGGGGCGCATAGCCACCTGATCAGCAGATGCAGCCTGCAAACTAGCTGGGAGATCGCAATCTCCCTCTAGTTGGCTCAACATTAGGGAACGCGAGTTCTGTCACTTCAGACCTCGCTTTACTGCTGCCTCATCACTATGTGCTGGCAAATATTGCCGAGCGCGGGGATATGACGTCATCCCTGTACTCTCCAGCAATAGCCGGCGCGCTCCCACCACAGGATGCAGGATACAGGATAGAGGCAGAAGGAAGAAGGATGGTGGAAGAGGTAAGAGATGGGGAGAAAGGGGTGTAAGGACAGTGTATGTATGTATGTGTTTGTAAGCTTGTGTGTGTGTATGAGCCAGTGTGTGTAAGAGCAGTATAGGTATTTGTTAGCTGGTGTGTAAGGGCAGTGTATGTGTATATATGTGCTGTGTAAGGGCAGTGTATGTTGTATATATGTGTGTGTAAGGGCAGTGTATAGTGTCGTGTTTAAGGCGCAGTGTACATGCTATTATGTGTGCTGCTAAGCTGCATGTGCTAACGTGTATATGTGTGTGCCCGTAAGGGCAGTGCCTACGTGCTTATATGTGTGTGTTTAAGGGCAGTGTACATGTATGTGTGTGTAAGGGCAGTGTACGTATATATATGTGTGTGTGTGTGTGTATAAGAGCAGTGTACGTGTATACGTGGGTGTAAAGGCAGTGTATGTGTATATGTGTGTTTATGGGCAGGTGTGTGCGTAAAGGCAGTGTCTAAGGGTCCTGGGAGGGAGGCTAACATTAGCCTTTTTTAATTTAAAAAAATCTCTGCTGCTGTGGACTACTCTTCCAGTGATGCTCAGCCAGCATTATCGTGGACACCTGGCTGGCTTAGAATCATGGAAATTTTAGTTCACAGCTAGCATCTGCAGCTTTACTGTTGCCGCACTTCCCATGACGCTCAGCCAGCATGGCTGAGCCTCATGGGAATTCAATACTATGTGTTGGTTATTTCACATTTTTAAATGTTGTGAGGTATGCATTGCTGGTAGCATAAAGAAAGGGAAGTTCCAATGTGTTATTTGCCCCCCTATGAGCTGTGACAACGGTATCTGAATTGTAGGTACATCACTTTCTCTCCTTTTTTGTTTACTTAAATTATCTTTGAGAATGTGTATTTCTGCCATGGCTTTATCAGATTCTGAACTTTATGTGAAGGGTAATAACGTAACTTATGCCAACAAGGATTTTTCTTGATCCTGTCATAAGTAAAGGTCATCAGGACATATTCAGGATCGTTTATGCAAGATATAAATGTACAAAAAAAAAGGCAGTTGAAGTTTTGAAATTTGACCCTCTTAAAAGAAATAAATCATATGTTATATCAGTCATTTCATATCATCAGTCCTTTTTTATGCGGTAACTTGTTTTATAATAGGGGAAAAGAAAAGCATAATCAAATAATATTTTAATATCTCTTGTTCCTCTGTCATTTTTTTCCTTACTGTTTACTTATCAGATTATTGTGCCTTTGAGTTTGAGAACAAAAGCACATAAATTCACATAATACTCGCGGCAGAGGCGAGCATCAATGAGGACATGATACACAATATGTTGTCAGTTGAAAGTGGCTTCGGAGTTAGCTGCGTACAGACCAAAGGCAGTCTGTCTGTCTGTCTTAAAATGATCCTCTGAGCAAAGAGCTTTAATAGGAAGCCCTAGCAAGGTGTAGGGGGAATGCCAGATTCGCTCGAAATAAAAGCACAAGAAACGTCAAGGGAACATAAGTAGCCTCGAATTGTATGAAAAAGAATATTGCATAAGATGAGAGAAACCTGGGGGTTTTATTATGCCTTGTCTGCTTTTAGCTGATTCTTACATTTGTGATTGTCATCCAGCATGTATAGGTTCCATAGGTAGATAATGCTTTTTACTGTGCACAGTTGAAAGCTTAATATTAAATTATCTTTCTTTTTTAACTCACCAGTAGCTCTCTGCACTGTTAGAGACCTAAAACCTATACTTTACCTTTTTTCGTGTGTTTTTCAGTCTTTTATCAGAATACAATGGCACTTACTTATCCCCCTTCTTTCTCTATACAATTACACCCCTTTCAACACATTGAAGCTTCCTAATGCCAGACACGGATGATCCATAGAACGGCTGCTTTTAACTTGAATATTTTATTTCAGTGCTTTATTTCAAAGTTTTACATTTTTTTTCCAGGTTTTCTCCAGAGGGTAAGAGAAGCTCAGGCGTCTGTCTCCCCCCTCCTTCTTTAATTTGAATTAGAAATGAAATGTCAGCCGTATGACTCCCATTCATTCCCCTAGTTTTTCTTTTTCCTTTCATGCCCCTGATCCAAATTCCTCTAGATTTTTCTTTCAATTAGTCCATCAAGCCAATGGTGACAGTTCAATTATTTAAATGCTGCGTGCCTATTTTTAATACCGCTTGACAAAAAAAAAAAGTGTCAGAATGAACAGGCAGCTCCTGAGAGGGACGGAAGTTTGTACCTTTTGACATATAACAGGAATTTTCAGAGTGTGTTTTCCAATGCCATTCTATAGTTAATCAGAACAAGGTGACATGCTGAATATGGATGGGCTGAATTTTCAAAGGCTCTTCATTACCACCTATTACATCGATGTTCGGGCAGCTCCATTGACAGGAGGTTCAAAACCACGGGGGATTTTTTTTCCTTTATCTGTCTTTCTTCTAGACTTTTTCTCGCCTACTCCTTCTCTACAGGCTTTTATCTTTGTCTTCTGTTTACTTGAATATGCAGAATATATATTTGGGGTTTTTTTTATAGCCTAAATACTTACAGGACTCTTGATCTTGATAGTAGAAATACTGTTGCAACAGGGGACAATAGAAATATAATATCCTAGATCAAAAAAAAAATCAATGTTATGGTCAAGAATTTAAAGAACCATAATATAACACGTGTAATATTCCTACTATTTGATAGCATTAGTGGCATGGCTTTAAGGACAATGACAGTTTTAGTAAGACTTTATTTCCTTGCTAAACTACTAATAATCATTCCTGATATATAGCTTAAACTGTGTAGTTGTGGGAGGGAAATAGGGCAGGTAGTGGGCATCCCTAAACATTGCCTTTTATCCCCCGGTGACAGAACAAATGCCCCATAGAACACCGGGTCATGGCACATGGTGCTCAGCACACAGTGTTAGGGAGAGCTGAAGCCATACCTGGGATATTCTGGTTACTCGGAGCCTACCCTTGCGGGATGCTGCCAGGCTGACTTTGATGGGTGGTCCTGCTGATGTCAGTGGGCATTCCTGTTGGCATCAGTGAGTGTTCCTGCTGACATCAGTGGGCGTTCCCGCTGATATCACAGAAATACCCTCATTTAAATAGGATATGGGCAGGGACCACGCTCCAGCACTTCTCCCTGAGTTCTTTGGGCCAAACATGGAGAGTTCCCAGGTATGGCTGGCGGAGAGGTCTAAAGGAACAGACCATGAGCTCCCTTTGGGAGCCGGTTAGAGGGAGTTCCATGATCTCCCCAACTGGCCCTACAGGTGTCATGGGACACTGAAGTACCAGGACAAGCTCCGAAATACTGGGAATGGCCAAGTATTGATTCTATGGGCTGAACTGTATGTGCTGTCACGTAAAATAAGACAAGACTAGCCCATGGAGTTACTTGCTACTGGTTGTTCGATAATGGGGACCACAGCAATAAATATCCATGCTATAACTATTAAAAAAACTGCATAACCACAGATGTTCAGGACAGCCATGCAGCCAAAGCTTGTTCAATCTTGATGCATTTTCAATAATTCATTTACTTTACTCGCTTGTGTTTTTGGAACATGTAATTCCCTGTAATTCCCTTTACTATATGGATATAGGCACCTGGTCCATTTTAACCTTTGCCATTTTAAACATTGTGTCAGGACAACAGTTTGTCTATCAAAATGCCTACCTCCAGAGTTGGGGGCCAGGTGCTCCCCTCAGTCAGACTTGGAGCAGCACCTTACATCTGGTATTGTATGAATAACAAATTAAAACACAAGGTGAGTGGTATGAGTTAGATATAGATTTGAGTTTCATTCCAGAGTTGGTTGAATTATTGTACTAGTCTAGTAGTAGTATTTTGGAATGCTTATTATAGTCCATTTTAATGGACTCCACAGCATTTTACTTTAATGAAAATTGGTGTAGGTATTATTTTGTTGTCTCTCTCATTTACCTGCTTCCTTGGCTTTTTTTGAAACCAGGAAGCATATGCAGGATGAATACTTTCTTAACATGTTCAGCATTGAGCTGAGCTCCCATTGAAATTTGTGGAAGCAGCAGCAGCTGTTTGCATGTATTCTGGCAAAACATCAGTGTTCAGATACCTTATATATGTAATTGTCAGCCACTACTCTCATTGGTTTCAATGTGCAAGAAATGTATATACCAATGGTTTGCATTTTCAGTAGAGGTAGGTAGGTGTCAGGAACTGGGTCTATACAGATGAATGTAATGACCCAGAGCGCCCAAAGATGGAGTTCAGGCCTGGTGCAGGGCGACTGACCTCTCCAGGGTGTTGAGCACCTAGGAGCTTGGAGCTGAAAAAACGAAAAAAACTTGGAGATATCCTGCAGGCACCCTGGAGCGGGCATGAGACATAGCACTGGAATCATGTGCAGGATGCTGCAGGCTGGGAGTATGGAAGCTAAGCAGAGTATATAACGGAATTAAAGCAAGCAAGGAGGACAGAGCAAGGAACAGGGAGACTGAGCAAGGAACATAGGAAGACAGAACTTACCGGCTACAGAACACAACTAAGGATAGGGAGCAAGGCAAGGAACACAGGGGATTGAGTGAGGAGACAGAATCCTCGGATGCTTTTTCTTTAATCATGGATAGGACATCTTAACTGGAACATGGGGAAAGGAGAGAGGGACCGAAATCCTCAGATGATTCAAGGAGGCCAAAGGTTCATAAGAGACAGACAAACATGAATACAGGACTAGTCTAGGACTATATGATAACAATATGGAGATTCTGTCACATCATATGGCCTTAGTATGCTTAGCCCACCACTACGCCAAAGTACTCCAATATTCGGTGGGTCCTAATACTAAACCCTGCTTACTGAATCACTAATAAGCTGAAACCAAACATTGAATCTAAACACAAAACCAAAGACATACCTTTAGACTACAGACTGAGACAAACATAACAAACGGGTGGGGCGCACCTTATAAAGAAAACAGAGCTGAAGCAAACAGTGGAACTAGAATCCAGGAATCAGAGGTTCAGGACAGAGCATACGGAAATCCAGGAACGGATTACAGCAAAACATTGGAACTGAGGCAGGGCAAGGAAAAACAGAGATATGCATCCTGGAGCCTGGATAGACCCTGACAGTAGGGTAGAAGTTAAATATGAAAGTAATCATAATTTTCCTGCTAATGGCTCAAACATGCTTCCACTAATATGGATATAATAACATTCAATGAACTCCATATACTATTAGACATTAGCCATGTAACTAAACGTATGTTCTCAGCATTCTCCGGGATCACCAATACACATTTAACATTGAGCTACAGCTTCCATTTAGGTCATGGATTTATTTGAACCCATGTTCAGCATCATGTAAATCATTTCTATATATGTTGCATAAACTAATAGACTAAGGCACACCAAAAAAGAACAGGAAAAATAAAATGCCAATTATATTGTTGTTTCTAAGTTAAATGTAAATTATATTGTTTATACAGAGTTCTGCTTTATAGTTTTTTTTTTCTCTTTAACAAGTGAATTAACTGCAAAGATTATAGAAAGTATCATTATTCTGCAACATGATGCAGAATTGACAAGGTTAATGCATGAGAAACATCAATCATTCGGCTGTCCTATTCTGTACCTGCTGCTGCATAGTCCTTTGAGACTTCTAACCCGTGAACGTCTCACAAGACATGACATCTTAGCACATCGTCATTACTCAAGGGAATGCAGAGCCCCAAAACAACAGCTCAACTGGAAAGCAACGAAATTGAAAACCAAATAAAATGAAAATAGTAGATAGGAATGGAGTCTAGTTCTGTTTATCTGGATATTGGCCATACCATCTTTGATTTCTTGCACTTGAATGATTCTTGGCTTATTGTAAATTATATTTTTGGAAATGTATATTTCTGAAATTGTATGCCTGCTTTATCGTTTTCCCCAGTGGCAATTGTGATATTTGCTGGTTTTGGTTGTACAATCAAGTAATTATTATTCATACAATAAGAATACTTCAACAGACTGAATGATTGCATTATTCTCACACAATGCTGCAAGGTTCCATGCTGCTGTTACCTGTTGTCTTCTTATTTGCTTCCTTTTTTCCTTCTGTATGTAGTGATTCTGAAGACTGCTGTAATATTGCTTTAATATTGTCAGTGAGAAGTAAAATGAATTGCATTTGAGAGATTTTCAAACCACAATGCACTTAATCTGTGCGCTCAGATCAATCGTAGTGCAAGATATGTTAGTGAAGTTGCTCTCATTGACTCCCAACAGAACCCCAAGGCTCTTTTCCATCTCGTTGAATGCTCCAGCAGCAAGTTTGCCCGAACGCATCTCGTTACAGATGACATCATTCAAAATGTCAAATCACCCTCAATGCCCAGTGACTAACGTATTTCTCTCTGGGGATGTGCCAGCTTGGCCTTTCTGCTTATAAATGCCCAAGGTGGTATGTGACTTGTGTTTAACTGAGCTAACAACAATAGACTTTAATTCTATTGTGTATTCATTGTATGTCAGAGAGATGTGAGACAGAAAAGCCAGCACATTTCCTCTTGCATGGCTTGAGAACTGCGTGAAACCTTCACTTAAAATTTAAAATACTGTAATATAGAATATATACGGTATGTAAAAGTCCAGCTGTTTCCTGTTGTCTGGAGAAATAGTGTATGAATTAGCACATGCTATATTTGCCATGGCAGAACTCCATGCCTATGTTTTTTTTTTATTTTCCAATTTCCATAAAGTTAAGTGACATCGCGGTCACACATTTGTAGAGACTTGTTACAAGTCATTTTACAAAATCATGTGAATATATACTACTAATCAAAGGTTTAGGGTCACTAAGCTGCTTAGCTGGAAAACAAGGAAATTTCTAGCTGTGCTAACATAATTGCAAAATGGTTTTCTAACAATAAATTTGCCTTTTAATCTTAAATTTGGATTAACAAACACAACATGACATCACAGGAGTGATGGGAGTGATAAAGGCCTCGGTACACCTATGAAAATAGTCTCTTGGTCACCACAGGGGAGCTCCGGTAGCGGGTGCGATGTTGCAGCACACCCCACTCCCTGCCCACTGCCCCATTAAAAATAGTGTGCGTCCTGTGATGTCGGCGAGACTTCTACAGGACCACCCATAAGGGGGTCCGGGTAGCCAGAGGCAGAAAGTTCCCAGGTATGATCATGGGCTGAAAGGGAGAACCGCTGATCAGTAAAATCAAGTGAGGTCTATGCTGTTGCAGGACAGACCTCCAGTGTAGCTCCCACACCCGGCCACCCCATGACGCTCTGAAGCAGAGTGAAGTACGGTAATGTTTCTGGTAAGGCCTCGTCCGTGCCGGTCTCCCACATGGTCACCTCACGACACTCTGAAGGAGAGCGCAGTAAGGTAATGTTCCCAGTAAGGGCCTGAGCTGCCCCTTCTCCCTCTACCTTGTCCCTCCCCATCAATGGACATAACCTCCAACAAATGTGTCATAATATATATATATAAAAGTATATAGATATACTACCGTTCATACGATTTGCGGTAACTTAGTAATGTCCTTGTTTCTGAAAGAAAAGCTAACCTTGTCCAACAAAATAACATCAAATTGATCCGAAATACAGTGTAGACGTTGTTAATGTTGTAAATGTCTTGTAGCTGGAAACGGCTGATTTTTAATGGAATAACTTTATAGGCGTACAGAGGCCATTTACCAGAAACCATCACTTCTATGTTCCAATGTCTTGTTGTATTAGCTAATCCAAGTTTACACATTTCGAAGGCTAATTGATCATTAGAAAACCCGTTTGCAATTATGTTACACAGCCAAAAATTATTTGTTTTTCATGAAAAGAGGCTGTGACCCCCAAATTTAGAATGGTACTGTATGTACAATATAGGTATGGCAATAATTAGTATTTTTTTTTTTAAATATAAGAGATACAGTTTGGGTTCCATTTAAAAGATTCAAGAGTTTAGTTCTTGCTGTGACCTCTATTTTTCAGATAAGATTGTACTCTGCAATTAATTGTAAAGTCTTTAACCTTCAACATGAAAACTACTTAAATACTTTGAAACTGAAATACTGTGTCCCTGATGCCAAAAACCCCTGTATCTATTTTTCGCGAGCTTTGTTCATATTGCATTTTGTTTGTGTCATGTATAGTATACATTTGCGCGTTTAACCAGGTGTGTTTAAATCTCTGCCTCTGGGATGAATCTGTAAGCACATTTCCATCTTGGTGGCATACACACGGCCAACCAGAGCTTTCTGCTAAGTGGTCTGATAGCTCTGCAGATGGGGAACTGTAATTGAAAACACATGTAGAATAAATCACCTTTGTAAGAAGGCTGTCAAAAATTAATGCATGCTGGGATTACTAAACCCACATGCGTGGCTCTTCTCCACCTCTTCCACGAGTTGGGAATTTTTTGTATTCCTTCCACCTTTTATGCTTTGTTGATTTGATCACCGCTGACTCCATTGGGGTCTCTTATAGCTTCTGCTTTGTAGGTCTCAGCTGGGATGGTACTATTTCATTATCCTGCAGGTTAAAATAATCAAACCTGACAAGCATTCATTGTAAGAAGAAGTTTAGAGTAAGATGGTTCGTTTGAGTATTTGCAACTTCTACCTAGACATTGACATCATTGCATACAGTATCTCACTTGAATAGGTCTCTCTTCTCCAGCAGCAGCTTTGTGGATGTACCAGCTATACAGCAGAAGACGCTGTATGGATTACCTGTAGTTCCTGTAATATGCTAATAACAAGCTATATCATTTAATTTTAGGAGCCCTACATTAGATATCTGGGATTCAGGATGGTGTGTGAGTAATTTGGTGGTGTCTGACTTCTTTGATAGCATCTGGTCTTAGTGGACCATTTCAGTCATGACCAGTCAAGTGGCAATGTCACCTTTGCCAAAAGTCAAATTTCTGCACTTCATACAGCAGGGCCGTAGAGTGCTGAAATGTCTATAAAAATCGCCTGTCCTCTTTAGCATCACTACAGAGTTCCAAACTGCCTCTGGAAGCAAGATTAGCAGAAGCACTGCCCATTGGGAGCTTCAAGAACAGAACAAGGCTTACTTCCAGAATGCATTCTGCCTACTGTAAAGTTTAGTGAAGGAGGGATAATTATGCTTTTTAGTTCCAGTAAAGGGTAGTGCTAAGGCTACAGCATACAAAGACACCTTAGACAATTGTTTACTTCCAACTTTGTGGCATCTGTTTGTGAAAGGCCTTTTTTTGTTCCAGCATGACTGTGCCCCTGTGCAAAAAATTCAATCCATTAAGATATGATTTGATGAGTTTAGTGTGGTGGCGCTCAAGTGACCTCCACAGAGCCTTGATCTTAACCACACTTAACACCTTTCTGATGAATGGGAACGCACGAGGCTGTTATTATAACACAGAGGGGGGATGGGGAGAGAGGTCAAATCGATACGAATGCTCATGGTTTTGGAATGGGATGTCCAACCAGCTTATATAGGTGTGATGGTCGAGTGCTCATATACTTTTGGTCATATAGTGTATCTCACTCACACATACAGAACAGCCTGCGCTACACATAATGGAGCTGTTTGCACGACAGATTCTGAGATTGCAACAGTATACTCCAGGACTATGTAACCCTATCTTTCTATGCCATTGTAATTAGTTTAGTTAGCACAATATATAAATTACATTTTTATGTTACCATTTAGAAATAGAGTGAAAAAAAAACAGTTGTGGAATTTCCCAGGTTTTTCAGATTAGTTGTTACCGAACTAGTTGAACTAACGGTGTTTATCCCCATATATTTTTAGGTCCAGTCCAAGTGACAAATGGTGGTGTAAATGTGACTAATGGGATCTTGAACTTCTATTCCACCTCAAGGCCACACTCCCCACAAAACTCACTTGATTCATTCATGCACATAACCAGTTGGACATAAGAGGACCTTGGCAAATATAATAAAATTATATGAAAGAAATGCTCCTATGCACTGATGTTCTCCTACGAATGTTTTCACCGCTCGTACCACCATGTGAGTGCACACCATGCCCTCACATCCATTATTTAGCACTTGGAGAGGATCATGGGAAATAACCTATGAGACAACCGGAGGGAATGAAGGAATAACGTTTCATTTATATCTTTCTGTTATATACGTGACAAAGCACATGGCTGTATATACTTGAATACATATTAACTTCTACCTTCAAAGAAAGTTAAGACCTTATATTATTGATATTACCCTCTTAAAACGGAAGGGACAGCCAGGGCTCTCAACTTGTCATCTAGTAAAATCTCCACATTTTTCAGTTAAAGTAAGCATGCAAAATACAATTGCTCTATTCCCGAATTCAATCGACTGCTTTCATACTGTTTTTAAGTTAATTATCTGTTTGGTG
Source organism: Spea multiplicata (assembly GCA_009364415.1). Lineage (NCBI taxonomy): Eukaryota > Metazoa > Chordata > Amphibia > Anura > Pelobatidae > Spea > Spea multiplicata. The sequence continues at coordinate 5,386 of VKOC01015248.1, read as the reverse complement.
TTCAATATGAAAGGAGACCATAATGCTGTAAAAATGCCGTTTAAAAGAATGCGCTGCCGGCTGTAATTCTTAGATTTTTGACCCGGGGGAGATCTGTTTTCCATGTGACACCTGTTACCTAAAGTAAATAATTTCGTAATAAAATACAGCAGAAAGTCTGAATGTGGTAATTTGATGAAACAAAATGATGTCAGAGTTGATAAGTAATATATAAAGTTCACTGGTGTGGACATTTGCGCAACTCGGTTAATGTACATTTCAGGTGTGTATTAGAGCAAGATGTATAGAAAGGGCCCTGTGGTCGATTTTAAATGAAGTTCAGAAAAAGCTGTGAAGAAACAAAATCTGCTATTTGAATCTTCACAGTGTGATGCTTTTGAGATGTTGTTGAAACAGCGGTTGGCAGGTAACACGGCAGCAGGAAGCAGTTTTGGACACGAAGGATTTATACGATCTTATTATATGCTTCAGCAGTTGTTAACCCCTTAATGACAAAGCCCGTCCATGTACGGGCTCACAAATGCATTGTTTTCAATGGGTTTAGGGACCGCCCATTGTCCTTAAGGGGTTAAGACACGAACCCTCCCACCTCTCCATGCATCTTAAGAATTGGTTTGAGTCTGGCTACTTTTTTATCAGCCTCATGCAGACGGTTTCAAGCGTTTCTTACCGTTAATCCACTAACAATCCAATCCACAAAACAAAATCCCTAGAATAATTTGGTGTTTTTTTAACTGACTCCTAAGTCCCTATTGCCTATCTCCAATTCAGAATATAACTTGTGTTGGCTCCCCTAGTAAAAATCTTTTTTTTTTGTGAGTATATTCTAAAATAAAAGCAGAAATTTTTATTCTGAAATATTTTGAAATCTGTCCTTAGGTTTCATGATTTCTTATTGCGGTGCAAAGATGGCGTGCTTAGAGCCAACTGGTTTATATCTTATAGTCTTTATAAATGAATGTTATGAAGAAGAATTAGTTTGTCTGTTGACATCCAAAGGCCAAGAGACTTATCTTTTACTTTTTTATGTAGCCCTGACTGGGAAGGAATTACCATACATATGACTTGAAAGAACATTGAGCGCTGCTCCCATAATGATTTTAGCATCTAGAAATCTAATGACTGTGGCATAAAGAAATATGCTTTAGGATAATTAGTCGGTCCCTTGTTATTTCAGTTTCCTATATGGACCATTTGCTGTGCTGTGTATAAAGAAGTGGTCATAAACAAATGTGTAATACAATAATAAAAAGCGGGTTGTGTCTGAAGTAGGATTGTTTTTTGACACGTCCATCTTTACATAATATATTTATATTTAATTAAAAAAATTATATACCATATTTGCTTGATTATAAGAGACAGGGTTTTTCCAGAGCAAATGCTCTGAAATACCCCTCGTCTTATAATCAATGTCGTCTTCTAACCAGACCTCAAGTGAGCGCTGCAGGGGACCTGGATCCTCCTGTCTGGTAACCTCAGCTGCCGCTGCCGGCACTTACACCAGGCATCTATCACCGAGCGCCGGTGAAAGTGCCGGCAGCAGCAGAGGTTGTCTACGTGCATCGCGCATACCTTCCCCAGCTGGCAGAGAGGAGAATTCCCCGCAGCACTGCGGAGAATGGGAGACTCTAGCACTTCTCATGTAGTTGTGTTATTACACTTAAAACTTTGAATAATGAAACAAATCATAATTAGCTTTTACAGCAAGGAATTCAACCAGGAGCTACCAGCACACACAGAAAAATAATTATTATTTCTTTTTTAATTTCAGATTTCCCTGTTCCCCGACAAACTATCCATACAGCTGAGTATCAATGTATTGAAAAATACTACCATTAGCTTCTTTGGAGCATCTCACTTGAATATGTTTTTTTATCCATTCCCTTTACTGCAAACGTCCAAACTCCAAGCAAATCTTTTGGCTGAAAAAAAAGCTTCGTAGCGGCCTTAATACAATTTCCCGGCTGACAGCTGCTTGGAGGTACATTTCAGATCTCATGACAGGAACTTGAAAGGTCACTGAGAGTGATTCAGTAGGCTATTCCCTCTTGGTCATCTCGGATTATTTTCACCGGTAGTATTACACTGTTGAAATGCCACAACTGCACAGAACAATCGTAAAGTACTTGCAGAATTTACGCAAAAGCCCCCTATGTTTTGGCCGGCTGTAGAGACTGCTTATTTATCAGGTAAAACTCTTTGTATTTAACATGACTACAGAATGTCTAGTTTTATGTTCAATGTCTATAATGTCTACTAAAATATTGCATGCTACTGGGTCCTTGATAATTCCAATCCTCTGCGGGCATTGGCCCTATTATGGAGTTTGTAGGCAGGGAAGGATAGAGTTATTGCCCCCTTGAAATGGCCCTTGGACTGTAAAGATGGAGGGATATGGTCTGGGCAGATAGCTGGACAAGAAGATTGTTGCTACACAGGGTCTGTTAAATGGGGGTCCGGGGAGGGATTTACCTCCTTTCAATTCTAGATCTCTTGCACAGGATGTTTCTCCTCTGCCCACTCTCATTTCGTCAAATCAAGGTCATGTTATGTGATCGTCGTACTGTTGCCTTTGTAGAAGAAGCTCACCAGAGGTGGCCTTTCTTAATGCATAGATAAGCAAGTGAGTTAAAATAACAACTATTCTGCAAACACATTCTTTAGTGAATAAACCCGCTCTAAATTGAGTTTGCGTTCTAGGAGGCGCTGAGCTGGTCCTTGATTTTGTATTAGTCAGTACCATGAACTCTTGTTTTCATCTTGCTGCGTTACATCACATAGTGAAATAAGCCACCAAAAGTCATTCCTATACTTTTTCTCCTGCCTGTATCAACGGGCCACAGTGTTCTTTTGCACCTCCAGCAAAATTTGTTCTACGTTAATAGTAACAGAATTTTCAATCACCCCCAGGATTATGAGTGCAGAAGCGGCAAAAGAGATTCTGCACTTGACAGCTTTAGTTTGGTTTTTAAAAACAGAATTTTGAAATATACTGTAGAGCAGTCTGTTAGATTGTAGTTTCTAGTCCTATTATATAGTTCTGCGATATGCTTTCCAGAATGAGACTAAAGCTGGAAATGTAGGATTAACAAAACATGACTAGGTGATACCAATTGGAATTCACCAAGGTATTTTTTCTGTGAAAATATCCATAGCATCTGTACTGAAAATCTAGTATTTTTAATAAGCGGTAAAAAAAAAAACCTATTGTTTCGTTATTTGGTTCAGCTAGCCTTTGTGTGTGGGGCAAAGGAGAAGGCAAAGTATTACAGGGGTAGGAAACCTTACTTTTTAAATGAAATATTTTCCAAAAACAATTAAACTGATAGGTTTTGTATATAATGAGTTACGGCGAAAAGCTCTGATAGGTGATGGACTCCCTTTTAAAGCAATAACGGGCGCACTTCTGCTAAAATAGAAGCTCTGCGTTGGGCGTAAATCATACCGGTGATTACCTTGCAGAATGTCACATTTTCCATAGATTTCCATTGCGCAAAGGGCATTTTTGCGCAGGCAACTCATGGCTAAGCAAAATATAAAAAAAGTTAGTGAAGGAGCAAGGGAAGTGAATCATATGGAAGTGGCGTGGGTGTCTCTCGGTATTGTTTATTGGGGTCACCTCAACTCTTGAATTACAGCCTATGTTTTTTTCTTTTTTTTTTCACCATAGCTCATGTTTTATTCTATACATGCCGGTTCTGCAAGGCTGCGGCAGTTCCCAGTCCAAGGGCAGAGTTAGTGCCTTTTTCTGTGAAGCAGCTTTGTCTTTTTTTTAGATAAGGCCTCTAATGTGTGTTTCTGAGTTATTATTGTTATATTTCACGGTGAGCTGACTGGGGCTTTGCAAGGACTGTCTGCAAAAAGCCATTCGTTTGTCTATTGCTTTGTCCTTCGTTTTGTAGGGGTCACTGTCTAATTGATGCTTTCCTATGAGCTCACCTCTCGGTACTGAAGTTCAAGACTGTTTTATGCGTAAATGGTTACCAGGAGGTGCTACGTCTTTTCTTTCGGTATCCAAGCTAATTTGAGTTGTTTGTGATTCGGTCTTCAAAAGAACAAATACACTAGCCAGCCGAAATAAACAAAATACTTTAGAAGATCATAGCCGGCAGTAGGGAGGCTTTATGAAGTGAAAGGGTATGCACCTGCGTCTTCTGTAAAATGAGAATACTGTTGAGGATAATGACACTTGATATCATTAAAATGTCTTTAATTGAGACTTGAAAGCAATTAACCCCTTAATGACAAAGCCCGTACATGTACGGACTCAAAATGCATTGTTTTTCATGGGTTTAGGGACTGCCCATTGTCCTTAAGGGGTTAAAATCTGCACAATATTAGATCCTTGAATTATTGATTTGAAATGTTTTCCTTCTCTCGTCCCCCCCCCCTCAATTTTCTAATCCGAGTTAATAACCACCATATGGGCTTTGGTGGCAGAGAGAGAGGGGATTGAAGAGGATTATGACAGCTGGTAAGTTTTCAGAAGCATTATAGTAAAAAAAAAAAAGCCCAAACCCAAGATGTTTTAAGAAGAAAATAAGATGTTTACTTGTTAATGCACCGGTAACCTCTCCACTGAAGTGACTAATAGTTGCAGCTATGGAAGCCGTTGCCCTACCATGCGAATACTATAGAGATAGATATTATTTGTGCAATTACAGCCAAAGGGGAAAATATAACGTTTTTAGATAAGGCCTGTATAACTTTGATGTGACTCACAGTGGATATGGCAAGAGAGACGCCTGTCCCTGTCTCCAATCATCTAGAAATATCATAATAATCATAAGCAGAGATAATTGTTAATTTATTAGTTGCCAATAGCTTGTTTTTGGGTTTTTTCTGTCAACTTGTTTTGGAGATATTTTTACCACAACAGATCATAGTGTATAATATATATCTTACAATAAATGTTCCATTCCTTCATTTATGATCGAGAGGACCTCCTTAAATCTTTTTTATCTTAATGTTTTATGAAAACCTTACCTCTGAAGATTATCTTATTTTCCTACTGTGTTTAAAAATCTGCTCTGTAACTCGTTAGGGGTCAAAACGTAAAGTTTTTTAATAACCATGTATAGTGCTTGGTCCCTGATAAGTCCTGTCCGTCCATGCTAGGGTTTCCCCTGGGCAGTCCAGGGATAAAGAGTCCTAGGTAATGTGTTTACCTCTTAAAGTCCTATGAAATACTGGATCTGTGGCCTTGTAAATCTAGGGGAGGACTAAGATGTCCTTTTCTCTTCTCTCGTTTATATTCCGCCCTCTCTCTCCTTTCATTTATTCTCCTCTTGTTTCTTTCTTATCACCGGTGTCTGTCTCTCCTCTCTCTACTAAACCAAACATTTTAGCTGTCTTCTGTAAAGTCCTGGTCACACCTTCAGGCACA
>VKOC01015247.1:0-10559 GCA_009364415.1 Spea multiplicata | reverse complement strand
TTACCCCCATCAAACCATATGTTTTTGAAAACTAGATACTTCAAGGTATTTCAAATGCTAGTATTAGTCAAACTAAGTGGTAGTCTTTTTTTATACACACTTTACTTCAGGTATTAATATACAGCTCCTGGTATATGTCACTGTCAAACAACACCCCAACATGTGTTCAGTAACATTTTATGCATACATTATACAACCCTGGGTTGGTCAGTTGTTTAAGGGGTAAAAGGCCACATTTGGACATGCACAATTCAGTTTTTGAATTTGGACTTTTGACATGTTGAAAATTCTGCCTCCTCCGCCATTTTTCAATGGTGAATGTTGACATTTGGTGATCGTGCGCCCATGCTTGGTCAGTTTGCACCTATGACCTATTTATGACACCTTTAAAACCAGCCAATTCAATATACCCTGTCAATCTATAGTTTCTGTAAAAGAAAATAGGACTGGAAACCAAATAAAAAACAAGATACTCTTTTTATGGTCAAAACCCAACTCCTTTCCAATATTTTTGAACTGCCATCCACCAATTGTATATGAAGGGGCTGAGAGTTAGTAACCATAGGGATATGGAATGCTTCAGCATTTGCCAATATAATGTAGAAGAATGGAATCCTTAGTCCACTGCAGTGAAAATTGGTTAGTCTTAATAACACATGTTTTGAGTTATGCATAGGTCCGGGTTTTCTGCGTTAAAGTCAAAGGTCGTTTGCCCTCTTACATGACTGATCTGCAGCACAGAGTGGGTCTTGTTCTATACATATTTGTATGGGTGATGGTGTTCCCCTATAAGTCATGACTTTGTTCTATGAAATGTCTATCTATAAGGATGACCTGTGTAAAAAGGTCCTCCAAAGTAGCCAACAAGCTTGTGCCAATTCATCAGATAGACCCCATCATAAGTGATCTAATGGAGCTGATTTGTTCCAGGTGGTTGGATTTTGGTTTGATTAGTTTGACTAACTAATGCTAAAAGAAGGGTGCAGCATGCAGACTAAACCTGGTTCATGAAAACGGAGAGGCAAGTGAAAAAAATAAATAAAAGATGATTACATTCAGGGCCGGCCCTACAATGGAGCCGACTGGGGCAATTGCTTTTTTTTAAGCGGAGGAGAGAGAGGGGCGCAGAGTGGTTTTCGCTTACCCGCTCGGCGCCCCTCTCTCTCCTCTGCGGCGAGTCTCCCTGTTCGGTCTCGGTGTTGGCTTGTAAAATTGACGTCACTTCCGGCGCTCAGCGTTACAAACCGGCACCGTGGCAGAGCAGGGAGACTCGCCGCAGGACTGTTTAAAGATAAGTACAATAGTAGATAGATAATACTATAGATAATGGCGCCGGCGAAGTTTAATATGCCGCCCCCCCCCGGCGTTGGCGGGGGGGGGCGGCATTTTAAACTTCGCCCCAGGCGGCATTAAATCTTGGGCCAGCCCTGATTACATTTGTCAAGGAATTACAGAAATATGTTCGATAAAGATGTTATGAGATATGAAAGGGTGGTATGAGAAGAGTGAAAAGGTAGCAATTCTCCTGGTCCTTCTTTATTTTATTGTCTCATTCCATATTGCCTCACCACCATATAAAATGCCAGTTGTCTCTACCCGTCTGACTTTTAGTCTTTCTGAATTTATTCTCACTTTCTGCTATTCCTACTGTCTGTCCACTTTCCACTGTTTATGTTCATGATAATAATAATGATGAAAACAGTTTAGGCAAACAAAAGCAAGGAATTTTGAGAATGTAAAATATGCATACCTGGGAACTTCTGGGCTCTGGCTACCCAGAGCCTTCCCTTGCAGGACGTGGGTGGTCCCGCTGACGTTGGTGGATGGTTCCGCTGACATTTGAAGGAAAAAATAGGCGGGAGCGGGGCGTGTCAAGACCCCGCTCCCGTGCCCCAAAGCAGCGCTCACCTGGCAATATCTGGGTCAAATCCAGAGAGTTCCCAGGTATGAAAATATGTGCATGATCTTTAATTATGCCATTCTGTAAAAGCAAACAAAGAGCACACTTAAAAAATACATAATACATTAAGGTGACCTTAAGGCTAGAAGAAGACATGACATTCAAAAAATTACATAAAATATGTATGCCATGAGTTTCATATAGTGTCATATGAATCAGCCAAGTTTCATCAATAGGGCTATACAAGTTACCACTGGAAGTTAAACCCACACAACAATACATTTCATTAAATTTAATTAAAAAAAAGACACATTTTCCAAATGACATGCAAAAAAGACCCTAGCCCTAAGAAATTATTCATAATATAAATCAGTTATGTGTTAAAGATCCATATCTAAGTCTTCACCAAATAAAATACATCCCAAAATACTTGCTAAAAATAAAATCACAAAAGAAAAGGTTCTCTTTTTCATGAATTCTAAGAATCACATTAGAGGAGAGGTTTGTTTTTTGTATATGCATTGTTGCGTTAATGCACAAATTGTTTAAAGTCTTTATGTTAGAAGAACAAACTTTTCATTTGACATTTTATGTTAACCTCCCACATAGTCTCCTCTGTTTATTTTGCTATACAATGACTCAATATGACAAACTGACCTTTAAGAGTAAGGGTAATCCTTACTATTGTACCATTGCACCTAACAAATGCATATACAAATGCTTACATGAAAGCATACAAGTGGGATGAAATGTCATCTTCAGCAAGCCAATGTTTCTTTTATTATGGTGTACTTTAATTGTTTTTATTAAAGTGTTCATCAAGTCATCATATGCATTTTAATGTGAGGTAACATTGACATGTATTCCCACCTGAATTACTAGAATATAAAAAGAGCACAAAAGATACATAAATGTAAATTTTTTTTGGGTAAAATTTTTGGCATGTGCTATGGAACATATGTAACAAATGAGAAAAATATTGTCTGTCATTATGTTTAGCATGTAAAATACAGTATCCTACTAACTTTTCCTGTCTTCCTCTTTATCCAAGATAAAAATACCATTGATTTTACCTTTTTTTTTACCTGCAGCCAGCTCACTGTTTTGCTTACCTATCTCTTGTTTTCAACCTGACCTTTGAACAGCATCTAGCCCCATCCTCTCAGACAGCTTATACAAATTTTCCAAATTGACAAGAACCACTTTGTCTTGCCCTTTTTTTAAGCACTACGTTAGCCTTCCAAAACAAGTTCCATACTTATTCTCGTCTTATATTCAAGGTTGTTTTATAATCTGACCTCAAATAGAGGTCTGGCTGCAAGACTAAGATCCAGATCCCCTGCAGCTTTGCTGGGGACCTGTATCCACCTCTCGGGCAGCTGGTGGACATCTGCGTGATGCGTGTACCCTCTGCTGCTACCCGGATTTTCTGCCAGGCTTCTAAGGTGAAGCAATGGCATGACATGACCTTTCCGGTGCTCCACCATAGAAGCCCCAGTGGAAGTACCGGCCAGCAGCAGCGAAGGTTGTCTATGTATATAGTGCAGACGTAAACCGGCTGCCCCCCCCCCCATGACACCAGGGAGTCTGAAGCATGCGGCACAAGTCTAGTGATGCATTGGTAAGTCGGGGGGGGGCGGGTGGCATAAAGGGGATATAGGCATATTAGGGGGGAAGATTTGGCAAACGGTAGTAATAAGGCATTTTCTTGGGGCCGGCAGTTGACTAATTAGGTGCATAAGCCAGTATCATGGGGGGAAAGAGTGGCATATAGGGGGTAGAAGCATATCTGGGGGCAGAGTAGCAAGCCAGAGTGCTGTTTCCATAGTCGCTTTGTTTTTTTGATCTATAACCTTCATTGCTGAGTTTATGTAAATATGAAATTTAAATGAACACCATTTTGTATTAAATATACATGTTGTTGTAGACACTTTTGCCAACGTAGACAAGTCTTGTTAATGATTTCTTTCTCATCCTTAAGTTACGAGATAACATTTGTTTACTTGTCTGTATACTAGGAAGATATTTACTCTTGTGTAAATAAGAACTTTTTACCTTAGTCTGTGTTTGATGTGGATTAGTGGTACCAACTATATGGTGAGTGTTACATTTTTCTTTGTGAATGGTTTTGTAGCAGTCTCCCTGAAATAGTATTTAAACCCGCTCGCAACAATGAATAAATTGAGAAGTGACTGAGAACGAACACCTTGTGTGTGTCTGAATTATTTACTTCTCCCAGATATCTGCGCTTGCCACTCTGAAGGTTCTGCAGATTTACTCAAGAGCTCCCTGGAGGCTTTCAGCTCAAGAGAGGTGTCCCCCATAAGAGGAGGGGCGAAACATTTTCAGCTGGTGTCAGAAGTGGGATACAGACGCATCGGGTGAGTACGTGATATTTTGTCCGTATGACTCCCGGTGTCTCTGTATCTATTCTCAAATTATAGTTTTCTTCCTCTGAGCCGAAAGTATTGTGGCAGTGAGTTAAAGTCTCACTGGTGTATACAGGGTTAGAGTCCCTGGCGTTACAGGGTTAGAGTCCCTGACGTTATACAGGGTTAGAGTCCCTGGCGTTGCAGGGTTAGAGTCCCTGACGTTATACAGGGTTAGAGTCCCTGACATATATAGGGTTAGAGTCCCTGACGTTATACAGGGTTAGAGTCCCTGACATATATAGGGTTAGAGTTCCTATAGGGTTAAACTATATTATAAGTATAAACATAAATCTGCAGAACTGAACGAGGTCAATAACTAACGGTATTGATTTGCAGGATGAAAAGCTTATAACGTTTGCTTCTTTGCTTCCTTAACCTTTTTGCTTGCTGCAGCATTGTTTCTTGCTTTTTGTTTGTGTGTACTATTTGTTGTATTTTGTTATGGGTACGTTATTGAGTAAGGATATGAAAAGGGGTGGGAAAAAGGGCAAAAGTAAGACTGCCATAGTAACTAAATCTAATTTGTTGGTGGTAAAATGTAAATTTGATCCTGTAGTGGACACACCCCGAAGTTATGTTTTAAAATGTACAGAGGATTATTATGTTGTTCCATTCACTGATTTGCTGGCACAGTGGACTAGGGCAATGAATTCTGATAGCCCTTTTCCTAATGAGGGTTCTTTTAAACTACAGCATATGATGTTAATGAGAGGATTGTGTTTAGGAGACCCTGAATGGACTGGTTATGGACCAGATCCTATTTGGGACATGGATTATATGTCCAAGTGTGCTTCTGTATGGCTCAAAATTTGTCCGATAGAATTTAAGCATAAGGAATCTGATCAACCTAAAAATAATGAGTGTACTGTATTTAATACCCCTAATAATGAGGTATTCCCACCCCCATACAAACAGTCCACTAATTTGTATCCAAGTTTAGACCCACAAATTCTTTCAGCAGTGGCTTATCATATGTCCCAAACACATGACCAGACACCCCCAGTGCCTATACCGACCCCAGTAATTCATTCACCAGGAACACCCGTAATTATACAACCTATTCCTATGGTGCCCGAATCACAGGTTTCAGAAGCACCACAATCTGACTCTGATTCCTCAAAATCATTGTTAGATGTAGATGTAAGTGTTGGTGGAGGGAAAATACCTGCCTTAGTCACCTCACAAGATACACCAGTTGCAACACATATAAGATCTACCAGCCGTATTGGCCGAAATAAGAATGACCCCTAATAGCACCACCAAACTAGCACCTTATGAAGTGTTAATGGGGAGGCCGTTCCCAACACCCTGGGCTAATGGTAAGTATTGCCCAGTGGAGTCTGGGGACGTAGGACAGATGCAGGAAGGTTATGTACAACATTTGATAGAGAAATTGAATGGTATCTATGGTGATGTTTCTCTGTCTCTTCCTTTACCTTCAGGTCAACCGACACACAGTTTCAAGCCTGGAGACAGAGTGGTCGTAAAGCAGTTGATGAAAACCAACAAGTCTCTGGAACCACCCTATGGAGAACCAACCACCATATTGGCTGTAACAAGAACTGCTGTCCTTACAGAAGAGTCACCATCATGGATCCATGCTTCTCGAGTCAAAGGACTTCTACCATGACAGAAAGGGATAAGAGACTTTCGAATTACGTCATCTGGACAATCAGTGGGACGGCTATCATAATTGTGGCTATTGTTATGGCCACCCAGGTATTTGGCCTTACCACCCAGAGTGATATGAACAGCAATAATAACGCATTTCGAGTCAAGCGTGGATTGACCAAAAGTCCTTGGGAACGTGAAAATGCCTTTATTGCTATGACACAACAGATTTATCATTTCTCTGGGAGAAATACGTCATGTTGGGTGTGTGGTTATGTGCCATATGGGCAAAAAAAGTAGTTACCCATTTTTACCACTTCCCATTAATGAAACTCAATTAAGGCATCTAATCAATACTGACAGAGATTGGAATTTTACTAGTTATAATCAAGCAAAGGACATTTATAGGGAACCACAAGTAGTTCAATTGGCAGTTTCAACTAAGCAAGGAGCTATATGCTATCATAATGTGAGAGGAATAAATGTTACCTCTCAATGTGCTAATGCTACCGTGGTTTTTGAATTCAATTTAAAACTTCCTGTACTAAATATGTCCCAGGAAAAGGAAAATTACAATAGGAACCTCCAGCAAGATATGATAGATTATGATAATCTTTTACAGATTTACAGTAATCGAACATATGACCAACCATATGTACGTGATTGGTTAAAATTGAATATAAATTGTACTCAGTTTTGTACCACAGTTCAATTTAACACTACTAATCGAGTATTAAAGAGGATTTCTAATGGGCTCAGAGATTTGGGGGCACAAATCAATAATACCCTGTATACATGGTTTAATATGCAACGGTCATCTCTTTCTATGTGGTTAGCAAATATATCATCATATCCTTCTAGAGCTTGTAGTTGTTATCGTGAGAAATTTGATGTCAAAGAGCATAATGGGGGGTTATACTTCCCCACTACTATGACTCCTGGAGAAAACAGGCTAACAATTAATGACCCTCCTATATTGGCGTTACCTGCAGGATATTATTGGTTATGTGGAAAATGGGCTGTTAAAATAATACCAAGCAATCATAGTCAACCTTGCTATTTAGGAGTGTTAGTCCCTGCGGTACAGATATATCAGAAACTACCTGAAGGGAGAATCCGTAATTATAGATCTGTATCAGAGACTGACAAGATCCAATTCTCCACAGCAGAACAAGTATTTTTGACAATGTTCCCTATGGCTGGAGTAGGTGAACTAACCGTACGGTTTAACATACTAGTAGCTATAATTGATTCATTGTTTAATTTTACAGGAGACGCTATCCATAGACTGAACCAAGAACAAATCCAAATTAGGACAGTAGCTTTACAGAATCGATTAGCCCTAGATTATTTATTGGCTGCAAAAGGAGGGGTCTGTGCAATGATTAAGCAGACCTGTTGTACCCTAATAAAAGACGAGGGTAGTAACATTGAACAGGATTTGGAAGAAACAGGAGAAATCCAAGAGAGATTAAGACCCAAAAAAGACCAATGGGATTTCTTCGGTATGGGCTCCTGGCTAGGAGATTTCGGCAAGAAAATATTATTAGGCTTCATTATAATTATATGTATTTTCGCAACTATTTATGCATTAGTTTCACTCTTTAAATGTATGTGCTCAGCAATAGGGAAATCTCTGACTCCCAATAAGAATATTGACGAAGCATACCTTTCAATAAGTGATAATCAACAGGATTATAGTATGATACCTATTAAGGACCCAAAAGTTACATTTGAGGACATTATGCTTCAATACGATGATAGAGAGTAACGTTATCACGTTGTGATAAAAGGAGGGATTGTAAATATGAAATTTAAGTGAACACCATTTTCTATTAAATATACATGTTGTTGTAGACACTTTTGCCAACATAGACAAGTCTTGTTAATGATTTCTTTCTCATCCTTAAGTTACGAGATAACATTTGTTTACCTGTCTGTATACTTGGAACATATTTACTCTTGTGTAAATAAGAACTTTTTACCTTAGTCTGTGTTTGATGTGGATTAGTGGTACCAACTATATGCTGAGTGTTACATTTTTCTTTGTGAATGGTTTTGTAGCAGTCTCCCTCAAATAGTATTTAAACCCGCTCGCAACAATGAATAAATTGAGAAGTGACTGAGAACGAACACCTTGTGTGTGTCTGAATTATTTACTTCTCCCAGATCTGCTCTTGCCACTCTGAAGGTTCTGCAGATTTACTCAAGAGCTCCCGGGAGGCTTTCGGCTCAAGAGAGGTGTCCCCCATAAGAGGAGGGGCGAAACATTTTCACACATTAATTCATTAATTCTCTCACTCATTCACACAATTTATGCACACATCAATTCATTCATTATCTCACTTATTCACACAATTCATACAGACATTAATTCATTTATTCTCTCACACATTCACACAATTCATACACGCACAGTGTTTATGAATGAAGACAAATGTGTTACTGGAAATTTTGCATAATTTGTAATTTTTTCTAATTTGTAAATTTTTCTAATGTGCTCTCTTTAGCTAATGGTATAATGTGTTGTAGACTTTTCATGTCTGATGTAGAGAACTGTTTGGGTTATTGGTCAGGATCACTATAACGCATTTAATCTTCCCTACATTAACATCAAGCAGCAAACCGCAAATAGTTTGCAATGGGGATCATTTCTAGTCTTATCAGACTCTAATCTCTGTAGGAAAGGCAAGCAGTGTCATTGGATTTATTTCACACACCAAAGACAGGCCTACAGGATACATGCAGTAAATACACCAATTTTTTTTTAGAAAAAGGCTCAAAACTATTTCCTCCATACTGTTACCTTAATATGTGGATACTGTATCCATCTTGGAGTCACACATCTTGCAAGTTTAAATAAACCCGTTGGCTTGATTTTGTGTTGACAATTATCTTGCTTGTAGGTAGTTTCAAAGTCCGCTCTACTTGGCCTATTCTTCTCGTGAACTTTAAATAAAGGACGTACTTTGTAAGCACCTTAAAATGCATACTTCGCATCTGAAAAGAAAACCCCAAATATAGTACCTAAAGCACTTACCTTTTATTAGCGCCCCTTTTCTGTGCTCTGATGATTTGTTCCACTAACTGGTTGCTTCTTAGACCCCACAAAACACTTGTTGAGCCAATGCTGGACCTAACTGGTGGTGCATATACCACATATCAGAAGATGTGTTTGTCTGATAACAGGTATGGTTATATTTAGTTTCTTAGCCAATATGGTTACATGCTTCAAAGTGCATTGGATACCCTCCAAACTGTTTAACTCACAGTAAAATGTTAGCTATTGATGCCCCCCCCCCAAGCTGAGCTTCTGAGCTGGGTCTATTTTAAATCAATGGTGACTGAGCTTGGGAACACCCAAGAATGCTTAAACAACATAATATTTGTAGAACACTCTGTCTTGCTGAACCTGAGAGTTTCTTTGATTTCCCCAGAAATCCAGCTCAATTTCAGAAGACAAGGGGTTCCCGTCTTAGTAATAAGAACCTTGATTGATATTATATATAAAATATAATGATAAATCATATGCCTTAATGTCTCCACTGTGAATAAAGGGTGATTGATCATCTTATGTGAGTTCATACTTGTGCCGGTCAAGCCCTGGGACTCAAAGGATCATTCATTGAGTGGCCACAAGTATAGCATTTTCTAATAAAGCTCTGATCTGGACACAATTATAATGAAATACTACTAAAAGTAATAAAGAAGATTACTCGTTGTTTTACGTGAAACTCCAAATTATTCATGTTAAACAGTGTTCTCCTTACAGATAGCAAAACAAATGGACAATCGTACTTTCTTCAGTTATACACTTACAATGATGTTTTCATTTATCAGGGACCGACAAACTCTAGCCTACAGTAACATCTGTGTAATTGTTTCTCTGGGACAAACCAGCACAGCAGTATTTAACAAGTGTGTGCATCACAATGCTGCTGCTCCAAGGAATGTCATTTGCTAGTATACATCTATTTACATTTTAAACAGCAAACTTTAGCCAAGTAGTTCCATCCTCATGCCCCATGTATGCCGAGCTAAGGCTGTATAGGCATGAAAAAAATCTGTCACTCCACAAAATATGGGGTAAGTAACAGCCACTTACCACCATGAGATTAACTGCCCCAAGCTTTATTGCAATTACAATGGCAACTCCCCGTGGCATTCATTACTGTGGCACCACTATCCCCTAACCAGCCGTGGCTCCACTGCACTTACAATTAACTTCCTCAATGACAATTATATGGCCTTATACACAACCTACAAGATGATCACCAACATGTTTTATTTTGCCATTGATAATTATAACTTCATAATAATTATTTCTACTTATTATTACTTATTTACTTATATTGTATACAAGAAAAAGTGTAATTCAGCACAGAACTCAACCACCATCAGCCTCAATGTGTACATGCAAAGCATTTGTGTACAATAAATAATTGAATCAGTATATCTGAGACACCCTTTTTATCACACATTGGCATGAAACACGGTACAAAGAAGCAACAGAAATCATGACACAAAGGCAAAAACAATTATCCAGTTTATGGGGCTCAAAAATGGTATTGTGGTATGGACTTACACCAGAGGATATAGTGGAGAGGGACTACCCT